>CANNZV010003326.1:0-69423 GCA_947561585.1 Caprella mutica
CCATGAAAATTGGCTCCGCGAGCATTTCTCAGTGAAAAAAAAAAAATTGAATTTTTTTTTTTCACCATCGTGGTGGTGCCCTGGGAGGCCCCCTGAGCAATGCCTAGTCAAGGGAAAACGATTTGAGAGAAAAAAAATTTCACCATGAAAATGGTCGCAGCGGCCTTGGTCACGGTGAAAAGTTTCCAAAATCGGGCACTTTACCATGAAAATTGGCTCCGCGGGCATTTCTCAGTGAAAAAAAATTTGAGATTTTTTTCACCGTGAAAAATGCCTTCCGCGGCATTTCTGAAGTCATTTTCATGGTGAATGAAAAATTGAGACCAAATACCGAAGACTTTTTTCCCGATATTAATGGGAACAAGTCCGATGCCTGGATGAAGACCCAAAACATTATAGGGATATAATCATTTATTACTATAATCATTTATTATTGTAATCATTTATTACTATAATCATTTATATTTGTAATCATTTATTACTATAATCATTTATATTTGTAATCATTTATTACTATAATCATTTATATTTGTAATCATTTATTACTATAATCATTTATATTTGTAATCATTTATTACTATAATCATTTATATTTGTAATCATTTATTACTATAACCAGATCAATAGCCGATGATAAGCGATTATTCCACTATAACAATGAGAAAAAATTGCGAGTCAGCCTGACTCATCACTTGAGTCAAGACTGGCAAAATTCCAATATTGAGTCTATGAATTATGAGTCAATATGACTCTTGTTTTTGAGTAAAATATTAGGATGAGTCAAATTGACTCACATTTTTCAGCCGTTATTGGACAAACTGAAGACTCAAATGTTGAGTCAATTTGACTCGTATTTTTTCCTATAACAATAACAAGGTTAACTAAATCATGTCAGTTGTTATGATTGTTTTACTTGAAGTTTAAAGGCCCCAATTTAATAATGTAATTTATAAAATAGAAGTAGCTGTTATTGTCTTTTTAGCCACGCCCCTTTGTGTGATTTCAAGGTCAAAATTTTGGCCTTGAAATTATAAAATAAATAATTAATTTAATTGCTAATCAATATCAATGTTGATTATTTAATTTACTTAATAGTTCTAATAACTTGATAATTTCGAGACAATTTACCTAAATTCATAAATTGAAAATTTGAATTGTAAAATAAATTAGATATTTAGACAAAAAGGATTTAAAGTTTAGTTCAAGTGAGGTATAATAATTATTGTTATAATAAATAAGTATGATTTGACTTTAGTAAATTGTTGTTTCAATATAAATATAAATGAAGTCAAATTACGAGTTATCGGACGTCATCATGTTTCCAATCAAATAAGTAAATAATATAATAATTATTATTTAACTTTCATTTTTATTGTTATAAATATTTTTCTTTTATGATCGAAAAGATGAAACTGTCCAATAACTCAGAACTGACCCTTTAGTAGTTTGATGCCATTTTATGAGCATTAAAAGATAAAATTAAATTTGACAAATATCTTAGAGAATATTTGAATTTTTTAAATAAATTTCATTTTATTTTAATTAAATAATTCCTTAAATTATCTATATATATATTATTATTATTTAGCAAAATACAAACAAATAACCTCTATATTAATAACTAGAATAAAGATTATATTTTAACTAATAAATTGATAATAATTAAACTTTACTCCAACCACATAAAATAGAGATAGAAAAGTGACTGTACAGAGTACATATGTACTGTCATATGTACTGTCATATGTACTGTCATATGTACTGTCATATGTACTGTCATATGTACTGTCATATGTACTGTCATATGTACTGTCATATGTACTGTCATATGTACTGTCATATGTACTGTCATATGTACTGTCATATGTACTGTCATATGTACCTACTGTCATATGTACTGTCATATGTACTGTCATATGTACTGTCATATGTACTGTCATATGTACTGTCATATGTACTGTCATATGTACTGTCATATGTACTGTCATATGTACTGTCATATGTACCTACTGTCATATGTACCTACTGTCATATGTACCTACTGTCATATGTACTGTCATATGTACTGTCATATGTACTGTCATATGTACTGTCATATGTACCTACTGTCATATGTACTGTCATATGTACTGTCATATGTACTGTCATATGTACTGTCATATGTACTGTCATATGTACTGTCATATGTACTGTCATATGTACTGTCATATGTACCTACTGTCATATGTACCTACTGTCATATGTACCTACTGTCATATGTACTGTCATATGTACTGTCATATGTACTGTCATATGTACTGTCATATGTACTGTCATATGTACTGTCATATGTACTGTCATATGTACTGTCATATGTACTGTCATATGTACTGCCATATGTACTGTCATATGTACTGTCATATGTACCTACTGTCATATGTACTGTCATATGTACTGTCATATGTACCTACTGTCATATGTACTGTCATATGTACTGTCATATGTACTGTCATATGTACTGTCATATGTACTGTCATATGTACTGTCATATGTACTGTCATATGTACTGTCATATGTACTGTCATATGTACTGTCATATGTACTGTCATATGTACCTACTGTCATATGTACTGTCATATGTACTGTCATATGTACTGTCATATGTACTGTCATATGTACCTACTGTCATATGTACTGTCATATGTACTGTCATATGTACTGTCATATGTACTGTCATATGTACCTACTGTCATATGTACTGTCATATGTACTGTCATATGTACCTACTGTCATATGTACTGTCATATGTACTGTCATATGTACTGTCATATGTACTGTCATATGTACTGTCATATGTACTACTGTCATATGTACTGTCATATGTACTGTCATATGTACTGTCATATGTACTGTCATATGTACTGTCATATGTACTGTCATATGTACTGTCATATGTACTGTCATATGTACTGTCATATGTACTGTCATATGTACTGTCATATGTACCTACTGTCATATGTACTGTCATATGTACTGTCATATGTACTGTCATATGTACCTACTGTCATATGTACTGTCATATGTACTGTCATATGTACTGTCATATGTACTGTCATATGTACTGTCATATGTACCTACTGTCATATGTACTGTCATATGTACTGTCATATGTACTGTCATATGTACTGTCATATGTACTGTCATATGTACTGTCATATGTACTGTCATATGTACCTACTGTCATATGTACATCAGTACATAGATAGAATGCACTATGTTCAGTTTCTAGTAAAATTTCATATACATTCTAATAATAAACTCTCATTTATTTTGATTGTAACAATGATTTTAATCGATTTATATGATTTAATAAGAAAATATTATTTCTTTTTATCTTCAAAGTATTTTTGTTTTTATTTCTTATCTTATTTTCTATACTCTTTTACCTAACCAAATGCAATAAATATTGAGGTTTATTATGTCACGATAATATTAACTAGATATTTACTTTATGTTTCTTATCAGATTTTGGAAAAACCTGTGGCTATGATGTCATCATTTTACATTGTTATTACCGCATTGTATTTAATTTCGTATTTAATATTAAATAAAATCAAATATTTAAAAATTGAACCAAAGATGTTAGCTATTACCTACGCAAAATTGCGGAAGGTTATGTTTTGGTTGAATTTATTTGTAATATGTTATTCGCATAACTCTAAAAATATTCAACCGAATTGTCTTCGAGTTTGATGGGACGATTGTCATCTTATTTAGGAGCCAGTTTGTTAGATTTTGGGAACGAACGGGTCAAAGGTCAACGTCAAGGGTATTTATAACTCAAGGAAGGATTAATGGATGGTCAAGGTAATATATTAGCGGCGGCGCAGGTATGCGTTCTGCTCGTTCTAGTTTTGGTTGTTTTGTATATAATAAACACTATTACTTTGCACCATGGGTTAAATTACAATGAATTAAATTATTGCTTTCGGTAAATTAATTCCAATTGTTGAGTGTTAATCTTTTACTTCTTTATTGAGTTATAAATGGCCTTGACCTTGATCTTTGACAGGATCGCTCCCAAAATTTTACTAGATGGTTCCCGGACATTGACCAACCGCTCCATCAAATTTCAGGCAATATGATTGAATAATTTTGAGTTATTAAGTTATAAATGGCCTGGGCCTTGATCTTGATCTTTGACCTTTAATTCAATCTCTTCCAAAACTGAACCAAATAGATCCTGGATATTGACTTATCGTCCCATCGAATTTCAGGCAATTTGGTTGAATACTTTTTGAGATATGCTAATAACAAGATGATAAATAAATAAATGCCGGGTAAAATATAACCTTCCGCTAATTTGCGGAGGTAATTATTGATGACAAAATATCAAATTTCAATTCGCTGCATATTTAATCTATTATATTATTAAGTAATACCTTTAGATGGAATCTAATAATAGAACATAAAATAGTTGATAAAGGTATATGGATTTTAACTAAGAAATATTTCACTTTCAATATTATACATAATTTTCTATGGCTATATATTAATATATATAATAATATAATATTAAAATATGTAATGCTAGATCAATGGAATTGTAACTGGTAAATCAATTCAAATATTTTAGGAACTAAAAAAATCTAGAGGAAATGTCTGACGTAATTCCTAAAAATGCCTTAAAGGACCAAGACCTGCAGGTGAATTAAACCATTTGACACTCTGCGTAAATATCTACGTAAATTAAATTTACAAATTAAGTAAATCAAATTTACAAATTAAGTAAATCAAATTTACAAATTAAGTAAATCAAATTTACAAATTAAATTTAGATGCTCTACAATGAAATCCTGTATAGTGTCATGAGTAAGGAAGTAGCCTAGTGATTTTTTTTAGTCTGCCATTATTGGCCATTCGTTTTCTAAAACTACTGGCCATTTTATGGCAGACTAAGGAAAATTTGTTCACTATAAAGGCTCCTTCTTTACGCAGGACACTAAATACACTATACAGGATTGCATTATAGAGGAGTTTTACTGTACAACATAAATGTTGAATTGAATAAATGTTATATTTTTAAATAAGAAAGATATGATGTAAATTAAAATTGCTAGAACAATCCATTGAATAAAATTGTAATTTTTATAATCCAATGAGATCTTGCATGACTATCATGCAATGGAAACAAATTTATGCAAATTGGAAGAAAAATTATTAGTATTCTATGTGCAATTTTACATCCCTATACTAATCATTTGGTAATTGAACAGGTTAATGGTGTTTACGAGAATAACTTTAGTGACTTTTACATTGTAAATGTGGATGATTGGAGTTAATTTTATAGAATAATTTAAGATCCATATCTCATTTTGATCATCAATTTTAATCTCAAACTATTTATGTTCTATTTTTTTAACACGATATTTTTCTATTGAAATGAAGAAGAACAAAAAAGTGTTCTATTATTGTATCTAAGTATAATAAAGGTATAACCTAATAAAGTATGATGCCAGAAGATATTGTATTTTGGTGTTCTTTCATTTTGTATGGTACAGAGTAATATATTTTTTAGGATATTAACCTAACTATAGTAACATTAGACTGTGCAATAAACTCAGATTTGAATAGAAAATAAATGAATTGAATAAATGATGAGATGAAGTGAAGGAATAAACACGAGAAAGAAAATAAAATATTATTGGTTATTTTCAATGAATGGTAATATATTTATGAATAGAATTAATCATAATTTTGAAAATATGTAAGTATATTTTAATTCAATCATCCTCTCTTGACGTTAATTTAATTGCCATTAAGTTGGTACCATTTTATCTTACATTAATTGTCACTGTAGCTAATTCCATAAATAATGCTGAAAAGCTTCACTTTTTTATCCTTTTTCTCGCTGTCCTCAAGTGAACTCAATAAATTGTGCAGCAGTCAATTAAGTATAGCTTCACTAAAGTACGGAAAAAAGTCGTCTGGTCTCCTCCATCCCAGCAGGCTCCATAAATCCACTAATTATTGTGATTGTCTTTGCTTGGGAAGAGGACGTTGAGGAGTTCACATTATTATACCTTGAGCAAAATGCAGGCAAATAAAGGCATAATAAAGCTGAGGTGAACATCCTCGCCAAGGAATTAAGATATGACAGATTAGGAGATATGGAAAGGATATTCGAACACATGAGGGGTGAATATCCTCTGGTATTGAAGAAAAGGCAGCTAGAAGCTAGAGTCAGGAATATGGGAATGGAGTATGATTGGAATAGAGACAGACTGGAATTATATGAAATATAAAAAATATCTTTAAAATATTTAAATATAATTTTGAAATTTGATTTTATCAATAATTACCTTTTGAAATATCATTGAAACACATGATGGCTTTATTTCGCATAAAAAATTAGATCATGGTCACAAATCTATATTTTCCGACATAAATTTATCTTATTATTAAATTATGTATAACATTCACTACAATAAAATAATCTTTTTCTGATCTTTATTATGATTTAAATATATCATCGAGATTTAGAAGCTATAAAATTAGGTGCAAAATATATGTAATTAAATACATTCGTATGGTATGACTTTAAATATTAATATAATATTTATGGGAAATTGTATTTTTTATCGTTTTTTTTAGATTTATATTACACTAGTATTTCTATTTAATTTTAAAGAGGAATACGTTAAATATAATAACGTGCTTGGTCTAATAAAGGTTGAAATTAACCAAAGAGGCTTAACGAGAGGTCAAACATACTGAAAAATAACTCAGTGACTGGTAACATTACGAAGAAATGTTCCAAGGTGAAACCAGCCTAGTGTTATTTACGTCATATTTTTTACTAGTGATTATTTTTAGAATAAATATTTTACTAGTGATTATTTTTAGAGTAAATATTTTACTAGTGATTATTTTTAGAGTAAATATTTTACTAGTGATTATTTTTAGAATAAATATTTTACTAGTGATTATTTTTAGAGTAAATATTTTACTAGTGATTATTTTTAGAATAAATATTTTACTAGTGATTATTTTTAGAGTAAATATTTTACTAGTGATTATTTTTAGAGTAAATATTTTACTAGTGATTATTTTTAGAGTAAATATTTTACTAGTGATTATTTTTAGAGTAAATACTTTAGATTTTTTTTACAATAGCTATTTTAGAAATGATTACTTCTAAAATAACTATTTATAAATGTTTGTTTTTAGTTTAGTTTTTGACAGTTCTATAAAATCACCTCGAAAATTATTACAGTCGATTTTCAGCATATGGACTATAAGAAAATCTACGACGATAAAATAATTCGACGATTTATAATCATTTAAAAAAACATTATTTTCTTTCGTGGGACATTTCCGAATACAAATCCTAATAATGATGATATCAGAAATTATGATATTTGAAATAAAAATAAAATATAAAATTAAAATAAAATAAAATAAAATCAATATTTACCGTAATGGACACTAATAGACGATCTTCCGATTGTAAATTTAGCGACTGGGTCGTAACTTTTTATCGTCTCAGACGCATTCCTTTCGTTCTTTCTCTTCGTTCTTTTTTTTTTAATCGTCGTGAGTCATCGAGTGAAAAGAAAAACGGAAGAAAGAGAGAGAGAGAGAGAGAGAGAGAATCGTAATTTCTGAGATGACATTCAGTGTCTGCAGGCCTTGTCATAACTAGCAGTGAACAGGTGAATGAAAATGTACCTGATTGGATAAGTTACGAATTATCGGTCGGTTCCACATCTTCTTTCATATCAGAAAAACAATATAATAATAATTATTAAATTTTCGGTATCCATGTTACCTACAGGTATTATTGATACGATGATGATATTTTCGACGATTGACCTTCAGGTATCATGGCTACCAATAAAAATTAAATAATAATTTGTTTATCGTTTTTTCTTATACGACTGAAGCTGTAGAAATGACCGTTAATTCGTAAGTTAGGCACCCTATGTCACAGTTATCTAATTTAAAGTAAATAGAAAATAGACATCTTATTGAATTAAAACCCTAGGGCACTTTTTCCTATTACATTTTATAACATTAATTAATAGACACACATTATTTTAACACATTCCTAAAGAAATCCTGCATCTTAATATGATGAAACCGCTGAGAAATTAGGGCTAAGATACTCAGTTGTACCGCTAGATGGCGTTGAGACAGATTTAGTGGGAAATATTATGAACACAAACGTGACAAACGCACGACAGAGCTTCAGATTTCCGCCGCAAGATAGCGTAATTAGGGTAAGACGATATAAAAACAATATTCGGGTTTATAAAAAAAAACGATAAGAAATTATTATTAAATAGTACTGTGTAATAATAAATTATTATATTGTTTTTTCTCAATGACCGAAGATGTAGTACCTACTGACTGATAATTCGTAACTTACCCTATCTATCTAAATTATGCTATTAAAGTCAAACAGTAAAATATTCTATTAGTTCTCGGCAAAGTTTATCGCCTTTAAAGTGTAGGTATAATAGAACTCCTCTATAATGGACTCCTCTATAGTGAATAAGGAAGTAGCCTCCGTTGTGAACAATTTTCTTTAGTCTGCCGTGAATAGCATCAGTTATTGAAAACTAATGGCCATTTTATGGCAGACTAAAGAAAAATTGTTTACTATATGGGACTTTCACTTAATTAGGACTCTATATTCACTATAGAAGAGTGCACTATAGAGGAGTTCTAGATGCAGTGTTCTTTCTAGGTACCAGACAATGCTCCATTACACTAAGTATAGGGCTGAGACATCGTAAAACGGTACAGCTAATTCAGAGGAAAGATGTCCATCCTATTTCGACTCCGTTGTTCACCGCTAGCAGGCATTGGGAGAGATTTTCTATTGCTAGTATAATGATGACGTCATTTTTGCACGGAAATTTACGGTGCTTTTTCATTACATAAAATAACAATTTAATGATATTGAATTAAAAATAATTTATATTAATTAAACACCTGTAGATGAGTAATTGAATGAATTAATCGATTTATAACTTGGGTTGTGACAATACACTTTTAAAATCATGGATCTTAAGAATATCACAGATGAAATGAAATAGTACCGAATACTATATACCGCTGGTGTGGAACCATTCAATACTCTTTAATTCTCTAGGACTATAATATTTACAAGTTCTATGATTTTAAAAGCTTATTATCACAACCCTAATTATCACCTTCACTGATATATTTTCACGAGGTCTACCTTCTTCACCTTCACAAGGTTTACCTTCATCTCCTTCACGAGGTTTACCTTCTCAGTCAGTACGGTGAATGACCTTCTCCCAAACCACTCATGGAATTCGTAGTGTTATCGTCGCTTCCGGATTGCAATGTTTTTGCTATTCAAATGATTTGGTTAATAAGTGAGTGTGTATAAGTAAAGAGACACTAAGGATAGTTAACCCAGAAATAAATTATACTTCTAAGTTGCAGTGACTGATTGTTGATATTAGAACTGTCTGTTTACACAAAAGAAAAATATTTAAAAATGTTGGAGGGAGGAAACTGATTTATCTTTCGAATATAATTACTTCTCAGGACTAGAGTGTACAGAGACTGTAATATCAGACTGAATAACTACACTCACCTTCTCAGGACTAGAGTGTACAGAGACTAAAATATCAGACTGAGTAACTACACTCACCATCTCAGGACTAGAGTGTACAGAGACTGTAATATAAGACTGAGTAACTACACTCACCTTCTCAGGAGTAGAGTGTACAGAGACTGAAATATCAGACTGAGTAACTACACTCACCTTCTCAGGACTAGAGTGTACAGAGACTGTAATATCAGACTGAGTAACTACACTCACCTTCTCAGGACTAGAGTGTACAGAGACTAAAATATCAGACTGAGTAACTACACTCACCTTCTCAGGACTAGAGTGTACAGAGACTGTAATATAAGACTGAGTAACTACACTCACCTTCTCAGGACTAGAGTGTACAGAGACTGTAACATAAGACTGGGTAACTACACTCACCTTCTCAGGACTAGAGTGTACAGAGACTGTAATATCAGACTGAGTAACTACACTCACCTTCTCAGAACTAGAGTGTACAGAGACTGTAATATCAGACTGAGTAACTACACTCACCTTCTCAGGACTAGAGTGTACAGAGACTGAAATATCAGACTGAGTAACTACACTCACCATCTCAGGACTAGAGTGTACAGAGACTGTAATATAAGACTGAGTAACTACACTCACCTTCTCAGGACTAGAGTGTACAGAGACTGAAATATCAGACTGAGTAACTACACTCACCTTCTCAGGACTAGAGTGTACAGAGACTGTAATATCAGACTGAGTAACTACACTCACCTTCTCAGGACTAGAGTGTACAGAGACTAAAATATCAGACTGAGTAACTACACTCACCTTCTCAGGACTAGAGTGTACAGAGACTGTAATATAAGACTGAGTAACTACACTCACCTTCTCAGGACTAGAGTGTACAGAGACTGTAACATAAGACTGGGTAACTACACTCACCTTCTCAGGACTAGAGTGTACAGAGACTGTAATATCAGACTGAGTAACTACACTCACCTTCTCAGGACTAGAGTGTACAGAGACTGTATTATAAGACTGAGTAACTACACTTCCCTTCTCAGGACTAGAGTGTACAGAGACTGAAATATCAGACTGAGTAACTACACTCACCTTCTCAGGACTAGAGTGTACAGAGACTGTATTATAAGACTGAGTAACTACACTCACCTTCTCAGGACTAGAGTGTACAGAGACTGTAACATAAGACTGGGTAACTACACTCACCTTCTCAGGACTAGAGTGTACAGAGACTGTAATATCAGACTGAGTAACTACACTCACCTTCTCAGGACTAGAGTGTACAGAGACTGTAATATAAGACTGAGTAACTACACTCACCTTCTCAGGACTAGAGTGTACAGAGACTGTAATATCAGACTGAGTAACTACACTCACCTTCTCAAAGTGTAAATTTTATTTGAACAAAGATATTCTCATTATTCTATTTAGATGCACTTCATAAGTGTCGCAATTACGCTTCATTAACACCACTCTGTCGTAAGTTTAGTAGCGTTTTAGCGTCACGTCACAGGCGATAACACCCGAATAACATTCAACCTTGGAGTGAGTCTATTCCCCTGAAATAATCATCTCCTATTTTATTCACCGAGATGATGTAACGAAAAAAATGACCCCTGAGATGTACCATCGCTACCTGGTTTTGACCGCAAGAGCGACTGTCCTCTAATCATCGTAATGAAACACTTCACAACTGATATTATGTTGTCATGAGGGCTGAACTTAAGTATTGGATGTTTTTATAGCAACATTTACAGTTTTAATGGTTACGTAATTTGTATATAAGATTCTATACTTACTCTGGTCAAATCCAAGATATTATACATTTATCTAAGTAGATTGTTCTGTTTATAAATATTATAGAAACAGTCAGTTTATCCAATATACTGTGTTATTCAGTCGTCCAAAAGTTATTCAATTAACTAGAAACTAAAGGTTTCCATTAATAATATTAGTTACTATGAATACTCTGTAGGAGTCTAGATACTACTTACTTGCCTTCGAATTATTGATATCTACCTGATACCTACTGGAATTACTGATATCTACCTGATACCTACTGGAATTACTGATATCTACCTGATACCTACTGGAATTACTGATATCTACCTGATTCCTACTGTAATTACTGATATCTACCTGATACCTACTGGAATTACTGATACGTGATACCTACTGAAATCTCAGCTTGAAATGTTGGTTCTCCATTACAGTTGTTCTATAGCTTAGTTCCCCAGTAGCAGAGTAACGTTATAAGGGGTGAGAGTGCCCTACATTAGACAGATAAAGTAGAATAATGCTTGGCAGAAGCAGCTTTCCAATTAAAGAAGAATCTCACTACTAATAACCAATGAGTTTGGTATTGTCACACTTCAGTAGCTCTAACCTACTAATGGAAATCATTGGAGTGAAAGAATAATGAAGTTGCAATAAATATTGCAACTTAGAGAAATCAGTTTGGGTTTCAAGTGGGTCTAATTTATTAATTGTTCCTTCAATATTTATGGTTATTTAGCATTTTGAGGCTATTTAATAAGTAGGAGTTAATTGGGAAATACCGCAGTTAATTGATTTTTATGAAGAGCGAAGGAAATTGAACATGACCACCGTCATGAACACAGTAATTAGATCTGTTATTGAATAACTTGTCATAACCGAGTACTTCAGATCTTCTTCTGAGAATTCACAGAAATTATATGTAAATTCCTGGACAACCATGAATTATCTCTGAACATATAATAGTCGAGACAAAAACTAGTTTGGAAAAAAGATAGAGGAATGTAGGTATGTATCTACAAGTGGAATTACTTTGGCTATTGCATTACGAAATTGAAAATATTGTTCATACCTGCATATTGAAGAATACCCATGATTGCAGTATAGCATACATAGAGATAATTTAATGTATTGAATTGAAATCTGTCGTATGAATTTATTGTCATAACTAGGGTTGTGGCAATATGCTTTTAAAATCATAGATCCCGAAAATATTATAGACGGAGAGAATTAAAGAGTATTAAATCGTTATAAACAGCGGTATATAGTATTCGATACAATTTTTCATTTCATTTATGATACTCTTAATATATATTATTTTAAAAGCATATTTTCACAAGCCTAGTCATGAGTGTAATACAGTCGATGAAGAGAAAGGCATGGGAAGAAAGTATCAATACTGCATAGAGAGTAGTCTTAGAGGTCAGTTTCTAGCACCATGCCTACCTTTACCGGGCATAGCCAGGTTTCCTTTCTGGACCACTGCGAAATATGTCTAAATATAGTAACAAAAAGATGCATTGCGCGGTCTATTGCACTTTTAAGTAATGCAATTCATGTGTCACCGAATTAGGGTTAGTTGCGAATTAACGGTTGGTTTCACTTCTTCGGTCATATAAGAAAAAGAGATATAATAATAATTATTAAATTTATGCTTTTGTTGGTAATCATGACCCATGTAGGTATCAAGGATACCAATAAAAATTAAATAATAATTATGATATAGTTTTTTCTTTTCTGACCGAAGATGTGAAACCGACCGATAAATCGTAACTTAATTACTATAGCTGTTATTGAAGAAAATCAAGTGATTTAAATCCTTTAGCAGAGAAAAGTAGAATTATAATAATACTTCCAGTTGTTGTGTGTAATTGCAATAGTGAATTTAAAATAAATATAAAGTAATACGTAAAAAAGGAACCAGGTTATTTTCTGTTGATAATTGCATGTAGGTTGAATAAATTATCGCTTTAGTAAGTAAATAAAGTGNCTCTTTTCTCTGGTATTACATCATCACAGTGACTCTTTTCTCTGATAGTACATCATCACAGTGACTCTTTTCTTTGATAGTACATCATCACAGTGACTCTTTTCTCTGATAGTACATCATCACAGTGACTCTTTTCTCTGATAGTACATAATCACAGTGACTCTTTTCTCTGGTATTACATCATCACAGTGACTCTTTTCTCTGATAGTACATCATCACAGTGACTCTTTTCTTTGATAGTACATCATCACAGTGACTCTTTTCACTGATAGTACATCATCACAGTGACTCTTTTCTCTGATAGTACATCATCACAGTGACTCTTTTCTCTGATAGTACATCATCACAGTGACTCTTTTCTCTGATAGTACATCATCACAGTGACTCTTTTCTCTGATAGTACATAATCACAGTGACTCTTTTCTCTGATAGTACATCATCACAGTGACTCTTTTCTCTGATAGTACATCATCACAGTGACTCTTTTCTCTGATAGTACATCATCACAGTGACTCTTTTCTCTGATAGTACATCATCACAGTGACTCTTTTCTCTGATAGAACATCATCACAGTGACTCTTTTCTCTGATAGTACATCATCACAGTGACTCTTTTCTCTGATAGTACATCATCACAGTGACTCTTTTCTCTGATAGTACATCATCATCACAGTGACTCTTTTCTCTGATAGTACATCATCACAGTGACTCTTTTCTCTGATAGTACATCATCACAGTGACTCTTTTCTCTGATAGTACATCATCACAGTGACTCTTTTCTCTGATAGTACATCATCACAGTGACTCTTTTCTCTGATAGTACATCATCACAGTGACTCTTTTCTCTGATAGAACATCATCACAGTGACTCTTTTCTCTGATAGTACATCATCACAGTGACTCTTTTCTCTGATAGTACATCATCACAGTGACTCTTTTCTCTGATAGTACATCATCATCACAGTGACTCTTTTCTCTGATAGTACATCATCACAGTGACTCTTTTCTCTGATAGAACATCATCACAGTGACTCTTTTCTCTGATAGTACAACATCACAGTGACTCTTTTCTCTGATAGTACATCATCACAGTGACTCTTTTCTCTGATAGTACATCATCACAGTGACTCTTTTCTCTGACAGTACATCATCACAGTGACTCTTTTCTCTGATAGTACAACATCACAGTGACTCTTTTCTCTGATAGTACATCATCACAGTGACTCTTTTCTCTGATAGTACATCATCACAGTCACTCTTTTCTCTGATAGTACATCATCACAGTGACTCTTTTCTCTGATAGTACATCATCACAGTGACTCTTTTCTCTGATAGTACATCATCACAGTGACTCTTTTCTCTGATAGTACATCATCACAGTGACTCTTTTCTCTGATAGTACATCATCACAGTGACTCTTTTCTCTGACAGTACATCATCACAGTGACTCTTTTCTCTGATTTTACATCATCACAGTGACTCTTTTCTCTGATAGTACATCATCACAGTGACTCTTTTCTCTGATAGTACATCATCACAGTCACTCTTTTCTCTGATAGTACATCATCACAGTGACTCTTTTCTCTGATAGTACATCATCACAGTGACTCTTTTCTCTGATAGTACATCATCACAGTGACACTTTTCTCTGATAGTACATTATCACAGTGACTCTTTTCTCTGATAGTACATCATCACAGTGACTCTTTTCTCTGATAGTACATCATCACAGTGACTCTTTTCTCTGATAGTACATCATCATCACAGTGACTCTTTTCTCTGATAGTACATCATCATCACAGTGACTCTTTTCTCTGATAGTACATCATCATCACAGTGACTCTTTTTTCTGATAGTACATCATCACAGTGACTCTGTTCTTTGATAGTACATCATCACAGTGACTCTTTTCTCTGATAGTACATCATTACAGTGACTCTTTTCTCTGATAGTACATCATCACAGTGACTCTTTTCTCTGATAGTACATTCCCCATATATATCAATTGGTAGAAATAGAGTGAATGTGTATCTTTAATGTATTATCCGTCTATTAATACCCTTTAAAATATAATTATCAAGTAGATAATAATGATATAGGTAGTTACTATGATATTTCACTAATGGAATGCTACCTAGATGCTGAACACTGTAGAGATTCTTGAACTACATTTCTTTGTAACTCGGCAAAAAACATTTTGTTCCCTTAAGTGAAATAAGATGGATGTGAAGAAAACATCTGTTTCATTTGTGTGAAAACTCTTGCTCAACCTGTTTGATAACATCTGTTTTAAGTGTGCTGAATTAGTTGTGTTAGAATAGCTAAACAAATTGAATCCTGTGTCTAAACTGTATGATAATGTCTTTAGAAACCGTCTACCATGTGTCCTATTTAGGGCATGCAAATCTAGGCTTTTGTTCATTTTCTACGTTTCCTAATATGGGAGGGTATATTTTCTACGGAAGCTACACCAACATGTTCTACAACTATTTAGTCCTGTGAACCATTCAAATTAGCCACTTACTATTCTCACACTAAAAGGTCTGGCTCGTTAATTTAACAGTTACGAATGTGTTCACATCATAAAACCGAAATGAAGACATAAACTATCATTAACGTGATTCTAATCTCTACTTATTTGTCAAACCTGAATTTGAAATGAATTCTTTGGTTTCTAGAACATTTCTTCAATATACTGGAACCAATTTCCTTGATGTGCCCCACTTCTAGGTAATTAGGTGATGTACCCCCAACTTAAATCGCATTACTTTTTTTTAAGTAATTAGTCCTTAATGTTCTGTCTTGCTGCTACCATCTCTAATCGGAGTCTCGGATGAATCGGACCGAAGAGAATTGGAAGGAGTAGCCTCGTTCTGTTGTTTAATTACTTTAATGCCATACGATGATACGGGAGAGCGAGGCTGTGATTGGATGAAATTAGGATTGATACCTACGTCACCAGAGAGAGCGACACGGTGATTGGATGAAATAAGGATTGATACCTACGTCACCAGAGAGAGCGACACTGTGATTGGATGAAATTAGGATTGGTACCTACGTATTAGAGAGACTGTGATTGGATGAAATTAGGATTGATACCTACGTCACCAGAGAGAGCGACACGGTGATTGGATGAAATAAGGATTGATACCTACGTCACCAGAGAGAGCGACACTGTGATTGGATGAAATTAGGATTGGTACCTACGTATTAGAGAGACTGTGATTGGATGTAATTAGGATTGGTACCTACGTTATTAGAGAGAGCGAGACTGTGATTGGATGAAATTAGGATTGGTACCTACGTATTAGAGAGAGCGACACTGTGATTGGATGAAAATAGGATTGGTACCTACGTATTAGAGAGAGCGAGACTGTGATTGGATGAAATTAGGATTGGTACCTACGTATTAGAGAGAGCGACACTGTGATTGGATGAAAATAGGATTGGTACCTACGTATTAGAGAGAGCGAGACTGTGATTGGATGAAATTAGGATTGGTACCTACGTATTAGAGAGAGCGACACTGTGATTGGATGAAATTAGGATTGGTACCTACGTATTAGAGAGAGCGAGACTGTGATTGGATGAAATTAGGATTGATACCTACGTCATCAGAGAGAGCGACACTGTGATTGGATGAAAATAGGATTGGTACATACGTCATCCGAGAGAGCGAGACTGTGATTGGATGAAAATATGATTGGTATCTACGTCATCTGTATTGTATAACCCTATATGTCATTTTATATAATCATTTAAAATTTAGTCAACATGTTGAATGACATTAATCTAATTTTCTTTCACGTTAAATACATCTCCACGGATTTCTTCAATTCCAATAAAAATGTGAATTTAACCATGAAATTATATGAAGTTGTATATTCATTTTATTTTTATATCTTTACTATTTGTGTGATACATTATTATATATGAATCTTTATAAGCAGTTTATCGTTATTATTGAATGTCATGGCGGTAGGAAATACAAAACACAAATTTTCTTTTGTTTTGCACATGACATCATTGGTATATAATTTGTGTTACTCTAACGTGCTACTACTTAAACATATCGAATTTGTATAAAAAATGTTGTTCGATGAAAACTTTGGTGTTGTATTTGTGTGTATATTCTTTTGTGGAACTACTTGTTTATTATTATTTTTAAGCTTAAATATGAGTTAACTAAATTGCCAATTGTTCAAATTATCTATATAACGGCACAATTCAAATTATTGAAATAGGTGTGTTTGGATATATTTATGTTTTAGTAATAGGTTTTATTATTTTAAGTATAATTTCTACCATTGCCTAGGAAGTTTTTAGCCCTTTATATGTATAGCAGATATTTAACAATGTGACATTTTCCCTAGTATTTCATTTTATGATATTTTCTGACATTTTGTTCTATATATACTACATATTTCTAAAAAAAGTTAGTATTTTATTTCACCCTTATAAGGTAATTCGACGAATGAAAAATTCATAAGTTTTCGGAAGTTTTTGATATGCAGTTTGGTGATCAATTTTAACTTCTCCGTTTGTTCTTAATAAAACATGTTTGAAATTGTTAAAACATGTTTGAAAATGTTAAAACATGTTTGAAATTGTTAAAACATGTTTGAAATTGTTAAAACATGTTTGAACTTGTTAAAACATGTTTGAACTGGTTAAAACATGTTTGAACTTGTTAAAACATGTTTGAACTTGTTAAAACATGTTTGAACTTGTTAAAACATGTTTGAACTTGTTAAAACATGTTTGAACTTGTTAAAACATGTTTGAACTGGTTAAAACATGTTTGAACTTGTTAAAACATGTTTGAACTTGTTAAAACATGTTTGAACTTGTTAAAACATGTTTGAACTGGTTAAAACATGTTTGAACTTGTTAAAACATGTTTGAACTTGTTAAAACATGTTTGAACTGGTTAAAACATGTTTGAACTTGTTAAAACATGTTTGAACTTGTTAAAACATGTTTGAACTTGTTAAAACATGTTTGAACTTGTTAAAACATGTTTGAACTTGTTAAAACATGTTTGAACTTGTTAAAACATGTTTGAACTGGTTAAAACATGTTTGAACTTGTTAAAACATGTTTGAACTGGTTAAAACATGTTTGAACTGGTTAAAACATGTTTGAACTTGTTAAAACATGTTTGAACTTGTTAAAACATGTTTGAAATTGTTAAAACATGTTTGAAATTGTTAAAACTTGTTTGCAATTGTTAAAACATGTTTGAACTTGTTAAAACATGTTTGAAATTGTTAAAACATGTTTGAACTTGTTAAAACAAGTTTGAAATTGTTAAAACATGTTTGAACTTGTCAAAACATGTTTGAACTTTGTGAAACATGTTTGAAACTGTTAAAACATGTTTGAACTTGTTAAAACATGTTTGAACTTTGTGAAACATGTTTGAAACTGTTAAAACATGTTTGAAATTGTTAAAACATGTTTGAACTTGGTGAAACATGTTTGAGATTATAAAAACTTGTGTGAAATTGTTAAAACATGTTCTGTTTATGTTTGAAAGGATTAAAACATGTTTGAAATTATTAAAATGTGTTTGAAATTGTAAAACATGTTTTGGACTTGTTAAATCATGTACGCAAACACGATGAGAACAAAATGGCAACAAACGTTAAAATACCAATCTCAAACGATCGCTACCTACCTAGGTACTATCTGTTTATTCTGCAATAAATGTCTGATAAACATACATACCTGTGAATGTTCAGAAGTGAATCTATGTAGAAGTTACGAGATACAGGACGCTTCAACATTTTCGAACACGTAAAAAAATAATATTTTAATTCTAGGTTAAGTTACGAATAATCGGTCAGTACTACATCTTCGAACATATAAAAAAAAAACGATATAATTTTTATTTATTATTAGATAGCACTGTGTAATAATATCAATTTTTATATTGTTTTTTCTTTTATGACCGAAGTTGTAGTACTGACCGATAATTCGTAACTTACCCTATTTTAATTAAAAGGAAACTTAGATAATAATATATTTTTTTTTATCTAACATCTTCGAAAATGTGGAACCGTTCGACAAATCGTCATTTACCCCATCTTCATAGTCCCAATGTGTTTCAATCTTCAGTGTGTGGAAGGGTACTGACCAGGTGGTCACAGGTGTACTCTAATGACCTTCCTCGCTAACTTTTTTGTTACGTATATCACACATCGAGAGAAAGAGTTTCTCCTACCTGTGACATTAAAATGCACTGACATGCTAAAAGGGAAAGCAGATAGGAATGCACATAATTTATGTAGACCAAATTTGCCTACATAAAAAAAAAATTATTGTGTTGCATTGAAATGTGAATTAGAAAATTATTTTTTACTTAGCACTGGTACAACCAACGGGCCTGATAGGCTTGTTCCCCTAAGAAAAATATATGCATAATTTAATAACTGATTGATTTGAGTTGATGTAAATTCGTGTCTTTAATTACCTGTTACGTATCTATTGTAAAAATATAAGTGAAATGTTTTGTTCTATTTAGATTTATATCACTTGTTACCAGGTGGGGGCCTGGTGAGCCTTTGTTGAATATCACCGCTGTTGCGTAGATATAAAAATAAGTAGAAAAACCTGTTCCATTATTTATATTGATATTTATACAATAAATAAATACGTCATTGACAATTATAAATGACGGATTTTCCGCAATTCAAGTCAAGTTTATCAAGTATATATCTGTATACATGTATTCCCACCGGAACAAGCCTCTCAGATCTATTGGTCATTCCAGCTATGTTAAAATTTATATAATATTTTATTTAATAAGGCTCACAATTTTATTGATAATGTAAAATGAACATTATTGATTGAAAATATTATTGATATTTCTTTTTATGGTGACTATCGTTTAGCAAAAAATGAACTTTTTTTTCATTTATGGCTTCATTGATTTTCGGTATATGTATATATTTTTGAAGGCCCTCTGCCATATGGAGCAGAATATTGGGTGGGTATATTGGCCATCATTTAACGAGTGGTTGGGACACTAAGATCTCTATCCTGAAGAGTTCACACTCACGTAAATTGATGGCATAGTTAAAAGTTTGTAAAATATAATAAAGTATACCAATCACCAGATGTGAATTATATACAGAATGAAAATTTAATTAGGGTATAATTTAAAAAAAAGCATTAAATCATATTTCCATGATCGTATTTTGATAAGTTTTTTTTATAATAACGTAGGGTAGTTACGAATTATCGGTCAGTACTACATCTTCGGTCATATAAGAAAACACAATATAAAAATTGTTATTATTACACAGTGCTATCTAATACTTCTGCAAACCCGGGTTTGCAGAAGTATTAGATAGCACTGTGTAATAATAATTTTCTTTTTATATAATTCTAATTCTTTTATGACCGAAGATGTAGTACTGACCGATAATTCGTAACTTACCCTATTGAAATATTTGTGATTGAGACTTTTCCACGTTTTACAAAAAGTAGGTTACAATTTAAACTTAATAACGTTAAAAAAAGTAAATTAAGTTAAATAATTTTACTTAGTTATTTCATATAAAATAGCTTATATACAATTCATTAATAAAAAAATGAATGTAAAATATTATTCATAATTAACATGTTCATTTCAATGGGATATATAAAAATAGTATGTAATTATATATGTTCCTGTCCTTTTCTGCAGTATAGGTATAATATCCTTGGAGGGGACAAATAATCCGGCCTGTACCCCCATACAATGGCCCTTTTATAATAATTTAATATCCATATTAACATTCTAAGAACATATCAGGGTAAGTTGCTGAATCATCGAATGGTTCCACATTTTCGGCCGTATAAAAGAATATAATGGAACTATATTCATTTATATATATGAATTAAAATAAAACTTGAATTACGTACTTTTCTTACATGATCGAAAATGTGGTGCAGTTCTTTAACTCGCAACTCACCCTATTATAAACATTCTTACAGTTTAGTAATACCTTGCTAAAAAAATAAACAATTCTTTTGCATTTGAAGATATGTAAAGAAGTTACAATAATGATACGTTATTTGTTTACAACTTGACGTGACCTTGCGTAAAGATCCTACCTGTGTACAATATGTATATATAGTACCTAATGTATTGTCTCTACCTGTACACAGTACCTAATGTATTATCTCTACCTGTACACAGTACCTAATGTATTATCTCTACCTACACACAGTACCTAATGTATTATCTCTACCTACACACAGTACCTAATGTATTATCTCTACCTGTACACAGTAGCTAATGTATTATCTCTACCTGTATACACAGTACCTAATGTATTATCTCTACCTACACACAGTACCTAATGTATTATCTCTACCTGTATACACAGTACCTAATGTATTATCTCTACCTACACACAGTACCTAATGTATTATCTCTACCTACACACAGTACCTAATGTATTATCTCTACCTGTATACACAGTACCTAATGTATTATCTCTACCTACACACAGTACCTAATGTATTATCTCTACCTGTACACAGTACCTAATGTATTATCTCTACCTACACACAGTACCTAATGTATTATCTCTACCAACACACAGTACCTAATGTATTATCTCTACCTGTACACAGTACCTAATGTATTATCTCTACCTACACACAGTACCTAATGTATTATCTCTACCTGTACACAGTACCTAATGTATTATCTCTACCTGTACACAGTACCTAATGTATTATCTCTACCTGTACACAGTACCTAATGTATTATCTCTACCTGTACACAGTACCTAATGTATTATCTCTACCTGTACACAGTACCTAATGTATTATCTCTACCTGTACACAGTACCTAATGTATTATCTCTACCTACAGACAGTACCTAATGTATTATCTCTACCTGTACACAGTACCTAATGTATTATCTCTACCTGTACACAGTACCTAATGTATTGTCTTTTTCTCTATAGGTTGCTACTACAGTAAACTGTTTTTTTTTCAAAGGTTGCCAGTTCTCTTATAGGTTAACATTTGTAGTGTACAACCCAGATGTCCAAGATATTCTTATCTACTATCCAGATGTCCAAGATATCCTATTTTACTATCCAGATGTCCAAGATATTCTTATTTACTATCCAGATGTCATAGATATTCTTATTTACTATCCAGATGTCCTAGATATTCTTTTCTACTATCCAGATGTCCTAGATATTCCTATCTACTATCCAGATGTCCAAGATATTCTTATTTACTATCCAGATGTCCTAGATATTCGTATTTACTATCCAGATGTCCTAGATATTCTTATCTACTATCCAGATGTCCTAGATATTCCTATCTACTATCCAGATGTCCAAGATATTCTTATTTACTATCCAGATGTCCTAGATATTCTTATCTACTATCCAGATGTCCTAGATATTCCTATCTACTATCCAGATGTCCAAGATATTCTTAATTATCTACTATCCAGATGTCCAAGATATTCTTAATTATCTACTATCCAGATGTCCAAGATATTCTTATCTACTATCCAGATGTCCAAGATATTCTTATTTACTATCCAGATGTCCTAGATATTCTTATTTACTATCCAGATGTCCTAGATATTCCTATCTACTATCCAGATGTCCTAGATATTCCTATCTACTATCCAGATGTCCAAGATATTCTTATCTACTATCCAGATGTCCTAGATATTCTTATCTACTATCCAGATGTCCAAGATATTCTTATTTACTATCCAGATGTCCAAGATATTCTTATTTACTATCCAGATGTCCTAGATATTCTTATTTACTATCCAGATGTCCTAGATATTCTTATCTACTATCCAGATGTCCTAGATATTCCTATCTACTATCCAGATGTCCAAGATATTCTTATCTACTATCCAGATGTCCTAGATATTCTTATCTACTATCCAGATGTCCAAGATATTCTTATCTACTATCCAGATGTCCTAGATATTCCTATCTACTATCCAGATGTCAAAGATATTCTTATTTACTATCCAGATGTCTTAGATATTCTTATCTACTATCCAGATGTTCAAGATATTCTTATCTACATTATTTCGTAATTTCTAAACCTATATCGATTTTAAACCAAATATACTCACGAATATTAGAGTCAAGTGTTCAGTTTTGGCTCAAATCTTCACAATAATATTAATTAATTTTATCAATGTTTCTCTCTAAAATCTTGTAAATTTTAATTTATAAAATTGTATTCGAGGCTTTTGTAAAAATACCTGAATTTTTATTATTTCACTCTAAGGTCGATAAATTGGTATGAATTTAACTTTTATCAATGTCATATTGTTTACTGAAATTAGTAGGTAGGTACGCTAGTGCAAATGTTATTGCACCCTTTGATATGCCTACAAAAACAATTTGAATAGTTATTCCTAAAATAAAAAGGCTAGTTTTTGTACAGATTGTATGTTGCATATTTGGGGATATTAATGTCCAGATGTGTTGCAATAACTGCATGAAAAAACTCCAATGCATACCTACCTCCATTGAGAATTTGAGCCTCCACCAATTATATTTAGCAACACTTTTCAGCCATGAAATATCTTATACATAAATTTGCGTACAGCGCCCTCTACGTTTGAGGGAGAAATAAACATGTTCTCTTCTCTTCCATTTAATAACTGGCTATGAATTTTATATTGAAAAGAAAAAGAATTAACTATAAATTTCATTCATTATCCATAGTTATTTTATCTAAAATATGCATTAGAAATCTGTGATATAGATTTTAGACGTCAGTATTAAATATGACTTCTCAGTGAGTGGTTGTGTGTTGCAGTGTTGCTCCCCATTCACCTGACCCTAAGGTTACCCTCCAGCTAATTTTAGGCATCTTACCACCGGATCCAAAATGTGTTTTGTGGTTCTTTTTTATATATATTTGTCGGCTTTAAATTTCTGTGTTTTTAGGTGAACAGATAGCTTTTTTTATTTACTTACTAAATATCTATTTTAGACATGACGAATTTAAGTACGTTTATGTTAAGTTAGATATCTTATCATGCTCGTTATCTTATCTATGTTATTGTTATTCTATTTTATAAATAACTAGTACCTAGAAGAGGGTTACCCAATTAAAAATAACTAATTAGGTATTTTGAAAATGAGGCTAAAGTTTGCACAGTTTCCTCTCATTTTCATCAATGAAAATTTAGTCTAGGTATCATTTTTATAATTGAATTTATATTTTTTAGTGACATGATTATGTTTTAATTTTATATCTAATGAGTAACCTTTGCAGAAGTTTATTTGGAAGTGGAGACGTTTTCTCGCTCTATTTTGAACGTTTTTTCTGATACTGTAGCGCAACATTTGAACGTTTTTAGCTGTGGTGCCTAGTTTCTTGTTGGAAGTGATCACTTTTTGTGTTTTACTGACCGAATATATTCTGCCAGTCATTTTCAGGATAATAAAGGTAAGATAAATTTAAACATTTAGAACTAGGGTAAGTTACGAATTATCGGTCAGTACTACATCTTCAGCGGTCATATAAGAAATAACAATATAACAATTATTATTATTATTACACAGTGCTACCTAATAATTTTTATTTTGTTTTTCCTTATATGACCGAAGATGTAGTACTGACCGATAATTCGGAACTTACCCTAGTTCAATTGGTAAATGTTACAGTCAAAAAAATAGGGTAAGTTCCGAGTTGTCGGTTAGTTCCACATCGTCGATCAATTAAGAAAAAAATATATAATAATTATTAAATTAAAGTTGAATAATAATTATTATATATTTTTCTCATATGATCGAAAGTGTCATTAAATTAAAGTGTCCGATAATTTGTAACTTCCCCGAATAGCACAGTGAAAGTACCTACCCTTTAGAGTTGATATGCCTACTCTTTTTTAACATTGTCTGTCGTACGCACGTTTGACCTCCCAGAATAAACTCAGCCTATTCTATTCTCCTGACCCTTCATAGGCAAATACGCAGCTTTTAACTGTTAGAGGTCCGAACCTTTCACTAATAGAAACATTTTTTAAATATGCATATAATATTATTGTATACAATTTCACAATTATATATCATGCATATTCGTAATTAACTTCCTAGATATCAATGATTGAAACCTGTCCACCGGTCATTAATTTCAGTAACGGCATATCTCAAAAATGTTCATATCGCTCATTAATTTCAGTAACGGCATATCTCAAGAATGTTCATATCGCTCATTAATTTCAATAACGGCATATCTCAAAAATGTTCATATCGCTCATTAATTTCAATAACGGCATATCTCAAAAATGTTCATATCGCTCATTAATTTCAATAACGGCATATCTCTAAAATGTTCATATCGCTCATTAATTTCAGTAACGGCATATCTCAAAAATGTTCATATCGCTCATTAATTTCAGTAACGGCATATCTCAAAAATGTTCATATCGCTCATTAATTTCAATAACGGCATATCTCAAAAATGTTCATATCGCTCATTAATTTCAATAACGGCATATCTCAAAAATGTTCATATCACTCATTAATTTCAGTAACGGCATATCTCTAAAATGTTCATATCGCTCATTAATTTCAATAACGGCATATCTCTAAAATGTTCATATCGCTCATTAATTTCAGTAACGGCATATCTCAAAAATGTTCATATCGCTCATTAATTTCAGTAACGGCATATCTCAAAAATGTTCATATCGCTCATTAATTTCAGTAACGGCATATCTCAAAAATGTTCATATCGCTCATTAATTTCAATAACGGCATATCTCTAAAATATGTTCATATCGCTCATTAATTTCAGTAACGGCATATCTCTAAAATGTTCATATCGCTCATTAATTTCAGTAACGGCATATCTCTAAAATGTTCATATCGCTCATTAATTTCAATAACGGCATATCTCAAAAATGTTCATATTGCTCATTAATTTCAGTAACGGCATATCTCAAAAATGTTCATATCGCTCATTAATTTCAATAACGGCATATCTCAAAAATGTTCATATCGCTCATTAATTTCAGTAACGGCATATCGCAAAAATGTTCATTTTTCACTGTACGGGTTTTTAAATTCAAATGAACTTTTCCTAATCAAAAAAAAGTTAGTAAAGAATAACATGTATGGTATAGATTCGTCATTGCTAAACAAGATGATGTACGTAACACAAATTTGTTATTTTCGAGTTTTCCCTTCATTGAAATTAGTGAACGATATAATATTTTAATACAATTACTGGTAGAGAATCTGATCAATGTAGTTTAAAGAGTAAATAATCTCGTAAAAACGTTATAAATGTTCTGAATGCAAGGTTCATAGACTATAACAGGTTAAACGAATAGAAATAGTACGAAATGTTACTAAGAGCTGAGTCTACAAATTCTTCAGATGAAAAACTTTTCTTTAGATTAAAACCTATGAAACCTATGTTACAAATAATTGACATTTTACATTGTTTTTTTCTTATTTTATTATTTAAATATTAGGTTTGTTCTTATTTTAGGCTTTTAGCTACAGTAATTAAAGCGGATTGAAATGTTGACTAGTGCCCATTAATCAACGGACAACGACGTGAATAGCAGTTAGCTTTTTGTTCTTTTAACAGTGGTAATAACCATTTCTTTGAAATATTTTTTATACCATTCGATAGATTATTAAATTCTAAAGAATTCTATGTTGACTCACGCGCAAGTTTAATCTACCGTTTAAGAGATATTCAAGAAGGAAGACAGAAAATGTTGTTTTCTCAATGGCAATTTTTTCCCCATTCGTTTAACCTGTTATAGTCTATGAACCTTGTCTGAATGCTCTATTCGTTCATATGATGCGTATCCTTTATTATTTCCTGTAGAAAGATAAGAAATAAGTTGTTATCAGTAACTACGATAAGAAGCACAGTTTTGGAGGAGAGAAAAAAGTTTTTTTCTATTTTAAACGAATATCTAATAAATTATAGTTAACCAATAATTTAAATTATAGTTAATTAATATTCTTAATTATAGTAATTTTCAGGCCTATTTGTCAAAGTAAAAACCTTAAAAGTAACTATACACTTCTTTAATTCATTAGCTTATGTATAATAAAATATCGATCTAACTATAAATAAAAGTTATAAAACTATTCTGAATCAATTTTATTTATTTAAGAAATATTAATATACCAAGTAATGTTCATTTGTTATATAGCATATATAGGTATATACCTTTCTTATATAGTGCTATTATTTAAGTGCTATATGCTATGTGAATCACATGGAGGCATGCTAATCACATCTATGTGAGTAATGGGAAGTTTGCACCTGAATGTTAATTATTGTACTTTGAAAGTAAAAGTAAACAATTCTATATTCATACCTATATGTAGGGTAGGTTACGAATTATCGGTCAGTACTACATCTTCGATCGGTCATATAAAAAAAAAACAATATAAAAATTGTTATTATTACACAGTGCTATCTAATAACAATTTTTATATAGTTTTTTCTTATATGTCCGAAGATGTAGTACTGACCGATAATTCGGAACTTACCCTAGTTATTTATTTATTCAGTACTATATATTTATATATCAATTATTTATATTAGCTATTGAAGTTTATGTGTAAATTTATGTGTTATTTTTACATTAATGGATAATATGGTTTTTCGACAAATTCAAATTTTTGGTGAATTTCAAATACATTTTTAGAAATGCCATCCAAACTCATATAGTATAATTTCATTTATTTTATAGCTACATATCTCTTTATGTACATTTAATTAATGATATAATTATATTAACAAAGTAATTTCAATTCAATAATTCACACTATTATAAAATTAGTATATGAAATTTCTACTTATTAGATAACTAGCTGACATAATCAAACACCGATTCAAATTATATAGATATAAATCATATACGTGTATATTAAATAGTGTATAAAAAATATATGTATATATAAAATCTATAAATCGTTGTCTGATAATCGCATCCACAGGATAATTTTAAGATGTCCTTACTATATTAGTCAGTATCCTTTTTATAATTAGTTATATTGCCCACCTATCCTTCATGCTGCTAATATAGTAATTGTAGCAATAGTGCCATTTTAGCATTGAGTGGCTGTGAACTATGAGCCTTAGTGCATTACCCTGGTTAGGGACTAGGAAGTACTGCACTAGGAACAGGCAGACGCTACTGCACGCAGCGCCTCCTGCACACAGCACCTCCTGCACACAGCACCTCCTGCACACAGCACCTCCTGCTCACAGAGTTAAATACTCATTTAGTTACCTATTTGTATGTACTAACGCTATAATTAGAGTTGTATATACTGTTATTGAAAGTATTCTTGTAACAATTGGATTATTTATAATATCTATTTGTAAGTTTTTAAATCATCATTTCAATTGGGATTTCGGTTTTATTAACGTTTTTATTATAGTTTCAAGTCTCGTACACACTGAGCAGTTTTATGAACGGTAGCAGATAGCTATAGAGATCGTACAAATGCTTATAAAATCATAATAGTTAACTTATTAATTAAAGTAACTATCCCGTAAGTTAAGTAAAAGTATTTCTAAATTAATTCAGTAATCTAAATTTTATTGATAAATATTTGAATGTTTAAATAATTTCTCTCTACCTAATCACTTCACACGAAAAACATTGTATAGTTTACCAAGTGTAGGTTTTATTTTATTTTTAGGTTATTTCTTTTTGATTTGGTAACATTTTTATATAATTATTTGTAAGGTAAGTTACGAATTATCGGTCGGCTACACATCTTCGGTCATATAAATTTTTTTCTTATTTAACCGAAGATGTGAAAGCTATCGATAATTCAGAACTTACCCTGAGACTAAAAGCCTACATTGAGACTAAAAGCCTACATTGAGACTAAAAGCCTACATTGAGACTAAAAGCCTACATTGAGACTTAAAACCTACATTGAGACTAAAAGCCTACATTGAGACTAAAAGCCTACATTGAGACTAAAAGCCTACATTGAGACTAAAAGCCTACATTGAGACTAAAAGCCTACATTGAGACTAAAAGCCTACATTGAGACTAAAAGCCTACATTGAGACTAAAAGCCTACATTGAGACTCAAAGCCTACATTGAGTCTTCAGGAAGTAGAGTTCCCTCTCGTCGAGAGTTGCATATCGGCAGTAGCCTGGCGACCTTCAGAGGCCTCGGCAGTTTTTGTCGATAGACACTATTATGAATAGGCAGTCGTAACGGAATGTGAAGAAAACTATCCCATCTGGAGGCTACAGTTCAACGTCCAACACTTTAAATCTACAAAACTGTAACTATCGATGATGATGTACTATCAGAGAAAAGAGTCACTGTGATGATGTACTATCAGAGAAAAGAGTCACTGTGATGATGTACTATCAGAGAAAAGAGTCACTGTGATGATGTACTATCAGAGAAAAGAGTCACTGTGATGATGTACTATCAGAGAAAAGAGTCACTGTGATGATGAACTATCAGAGAAAAGAGTCACTGTTATGATGTACTATCAGAGAAAAGAGTCACTGTTATGATGTACTATCAGAGAAAAGAGTCACTGTGATGATGTACTATCAGAGAAAAGAGTCACTGTGATGATGAACTATCAGAGAAAAGAGTCACTGTGATGATGTACTATCAGAGAAAAGAGTCACTGTGATGATGTACTATCAGAGAAAAGAGTCACTGTGATGATGAACTATCAGAGAAAAGAGTCACTGTGATGATGTACTACCAGAGGAAAGAGTCACTGTGATGATGTACTATCAGAGAAAAGAGTCACTGTGATGATGTACTATCAGAGAAAAGAGTCACTGTGATGATGTACTATCAGAGAAAAGAGTCACTTCATGTTGCTAATTTTACAAATCACCACTTTCTAATTTTCTATCATTCAAATCTTACAAAATTGTTATTGTGTACCCAGATCAATTTTAAAATATCTACAGGCACTACAATGAGTGGTTTGTTTTTGGAAAACTGCTTTAAAATCATCACAGATCCACTTTTCTCTGTCGTACCCAGAGAGATAGTAATGGTGGGGCCATAGAAGATTAAAAGAGTTCCCCTCTCAATCTCCTATGGCCCCACCATACCTTTTCTCAACTGGTAGTACATTATTTTCTCACTCATAGCTCCATTGCTTTATCTGTCTCTATATCGGTAGCTACTGTGGTTAGTATAAAGGTTAGTGTGTCTGTATTGTCCCACACTATGTAGGGTAAGTTATCAATTATTGGACAGTTCCACATCTTCGATCATATAAGAAAAAACTATGTAATAATAATTATTTCACTAGGATTGGTGGAGTGAAATAATTATTATTATATCGTTTTTTCTTATATGACCGAAAATGGGGAACTGACCGATAATTAAGAACTTACCCTAGTTTTAATAGTTATAAACATATTATTTTTCGATTTAATACAGTTTATGAATTGTTTTTTCTTGTTTTATTATTATATTTTCTTGTTATTTTCTTCACCTGTAATTATGATTGAGAGGTGCTAACATACGGTGCAGTTACCTAATAACTGGAATGATACACCTGTATATAATGATACACCTGTACGTGTATTGTGATACATGTGCCTATGTCACCTTGCTGGCTTCAAACAGAGCTTAGAACGTTACAATGATCTATATGCGAATGTCTGTTATAGGCTAAGTTCCGAGTTATCGGACGATTTCACATTTTCGGACGCATAAGAAAAAATATATATAATAATTATTATATATGATTATTATATACCTTTAATTTTAATTTCACGTGTTTAAAAATGTGGAACTGTCCGATAACTTGGAGCTTAACCTATGTTCACATTTCGTAATGCTAGAACAATATTATTAACAAATTTCATGACCAAAATTTTAAACAATAATAACAATATTATATTATTATAATCGTAAGTAATTTGACGCAACATTTACTCTGTCAAATTGCTTTCTGGTTTTCGTAAGACATAACTAATATCGTAAACATATCTATTAACTACTATATAGTAATTATTATTATTACTGCTTCAATATATCCTATACTGTTGTAACCTGTCCCTTAATGGTTTTAATTCATTTTAACATAACTGTTGCTTAACTTGTGTGTAACCAAATATTTAATTAGAGGTAATTTTCTTCTGTCCTGTACCGTGAAATGTGACTATGTATGTACTTTTCAATATGTTTGCTTGAGTGAACATTATTGTACGTCTATTTTATAGAATTATTAAAAATGTTGAAGTATGAATGAATAATGAAGTATGAAAAAAAAATTATAAAAAAAAATGAATTATGAAGAAAATGAATCATGAAAAAAATGAATTATGAAAAAAAATATAATTATGAAAAAACTTAAATTTTATAAAAAATTTAGTTACCTACGAATAAATTGAATTATGGAAAAAAATGGATTATGAAAATTTATGAATTTTTTTTTCGTAAACAAATATAATAAATTTACCGCCAAAACATGCTTGCTTGAAAAGAGAGAGTTATGGTGGGGCCATAGAAGATTGAGAGGCTCTATAATCTTATATTGCCGTCCATAACTTTCTATCTATAGACCTATAGATGATAAATAATTATTATATATTGAGTACCTCTAATAAGCAGTCAGAAAGAAAAGTGTCACTCTGACCAAAATCACCTAGGTTAAATTACGAATTATCAGTCAGTCTCACATCTTCGGTCATATAAGAAAAAATGATATTATAATTGTTATTTCATTTTTATTTAACAATTCTATCGTTTTTTCTTATATGACCGAAGATGTGAAACTGACTGATAATTCGTAATTTAACCTACAACCAGTCAGTGGTTATTTAGATGTCTCTTCTAGTTATCTTCTAGTAATCTTCTAATGTTCTCATGCCTAATTATCAGTTTGATAGTCGCACGAGAGGCTCTGACCATCACGCTCACTGACGGTAGAAAGCGATGTGATTGATGTTCTCCTTAAGCGCCTTGTCCGACTTTCAGATCGCGTAGCTAACACACTCACCGTAACGGTAACCTGCTGAAAGATACGGAGAAGCAACTCTACTGGAAAGAATGGAATATATTAGGCAGTCTCTAGGTCAGACCCGGGATAGGGATTAGGGTGAGTTATGCATTATTGAACGGCTATACATTATCGGTCATGTTGAAAAAAAACATAATTTTGATATTTTAAACAGGTGTCCATGATACCTGCAGGTATCATGGATACAAAATAGAATTAGTATTTTAATTGGTATCCATGTTACCGGCAGGTATCATGGATACCAATTAAAATAACGAGTTAAAATATCAAGTTTTATAGTTTTTTCTGACATGACCGAAGATGTGGAACTGCCTGATAATTCATAACGTCCCCTATATGTAGTTTAAGACACATACCTGTCCTACCGATCCTTCGTTACTCCAGGACCGGATCTTACCTCCTGGGGGCCGTTGAATGGCTCTCCTGTGGATATGTACATCCAAACTGCAACCGGTTAAGCAAGGTAGGCTGTTATTACAGGCCATTTACCGCTCTGATGGAATGGGTAATGCCAAACTAATCTTACGATCGGTGAAACTAGTGGACAGTAACCAATAGTTTGTTGTATAGCAAATAGTTTGTTACAACCAATAGTTTGTTACATCCAATAGTTTGTTACATCCAATAGTTTGTTATATCTAATAGTTTGTTACATCCAATAGTTTGTTACATCCAATAGTTTGTTACATCCAATAGTTTGTTGTATAACCAATAGTTTGTTGTATAACCAATAGTTTGTTACATCCACTAGTTTGTTGTATAACCAATAGTTTGTTACAACCAATAGTTTGTTGTATAACCAATAGTTTGTTACATCCACTAGTTTGTTGTATAACCAATAGTTTGTTGTATAACCAATAGTTTGTTGTATAACCAATAGTTTGTTGTATAACCAATAGTTTGTTGTATAACCAATAGTTTGTACCATTGCCCTTTATTTACCATATCCTTCAGTTAGTGATCAAATCTGTAGGCTGATATCAGGTTTATTTTCTTTCAAACTGGCAAGTTTTTTATAGGACAATAATAGTTGAATTTAACTGTTCAGTAAAGATATTTTGACTGTTTAGTTTCTTTCTTTGCTAGCTGATGTGAAGTATAAGAATGAGACATATTGATTTTAGCAATTTGTTTCTCAGTTTCCTCTCACCTTACGTCTGATTGTTGTTGTTAGGACCTATCCTTTTATGACCTTAATTTTAACGTGAAAAATATATTTCTATAATATTATATAACTAAGCATATATAATAAACTAAAAAAAGAACAATTGAGCTTAACTAAATAAAATAATTATCCTGCAAAATACATCATTTCAATTTTCTATAATTTTCAAATTTTACAAATTTGTCACCGTTGGTAAATTAGTAAATACTTGTGTTTATTTTATGTGGTGAAATTCACCATTCAGCGGAGAGTGTAATTGGTGAACTAGCGTCACGATCACCACTGCACTACCTATCTAGGGTAAGTGACCAGTTATCGGTCAGTTCCACATTTTCGGTCATACAAGAAAAAACGATATAATAATAATTATTTCACTAGGATATTATTATATTGTTTTTTCTTATATGACCGAAAATGTGGAACTGACCGATAACTGGTGACTTACCCTAGCATACGTTATTCCAGTGTTTAGTAATTATTATACATCTAAAGAAGTAGAACACATGCGCGTTATGCCGCAACATGAACTTTTAAATATAGTGTATAGTTTAAAGAGGTTTTTTTTACGTATGCAAATGTTCACCATCTTGAATATGTTAATCGGTACCTAGAAAACACTAAATCATAGCATGTAGGTTATACGGTGTATGTACCAGTAAAACTCATATTTCATGCCTAGAAACTACGTGAATATAGGGTATGTTCTGACTTATCGGACGGGTCTACATTTTCGAACGAAAAAAAATATAATAATTATATTTTAACTCATTATAATTTTTGTACAGTATTTTTTTATTATTATTTATTCCGTAGTATCTATTTAAATATATCAGTTCAGAGTGTACATACATTCAATCAGTTCTTAATTTACATAGGGTTTAACCTTTTGGGTGGACTGACCCTTTGATGTACCTAATTCGAAAGTTTGCTGGTCATAGGGTTAATTAACGGCTAACATTTTACCAGAGTGAACAATGGTGGGGAATTTGACTTATCGAAAATGTCGGAAATTAACGATTTTTAGGCGAAACATTTCATAAGATTTTTGTTTCTAATGCCATAGGAAATTAGAAAATACAGTCTCGTAAAAACATTAATTTCATTCATTTTATATAGTTACGTGATTCAATTGATTTAAAAATCCATTAATTAATTTACATCTTTTACCCATAAGAAATTTATTCGATATTTCATTTTAAATTAATTATTGTGCTATAATTTCCCCCGTATAATTAATTAGGTTTCATTTGCTAAATGATGGAAATCCGTATTAGAAATTTTTGCACGTGATTATAGTGGCAAAAAAAGAAAATTGAAGAACATTTAATGACGCAGCTGGACTGACGAAAGAGAGATACGATGATTTGACGAATGTGATTTTTTGTTACAATTCAGTTTGTCATTTCATTTTATAGGCCGGGATAAAATAGGGTAAGTTACGAATTACCGGTCAGTACTACATCTTCGACCATATAAGAAAATTATATATAATAAATGTTTTCATTCGTATTTAATTGGTATAAATGATACCTGCAGGTATCATGGATATAAATTAGTATTGAATAATTATTATTATATCGTTTTTTCTTATATGACCGAAAATGTGGAACTGACCGATAATTCGTAACTTACCCTATTTTAAAATAAATACGTTAATGGGTAATTGTTACAGACTATTATTATAGACAATAGACTATTATCATAGGCTACTTACAGACTATTATTATAGGTTAATCGAATGATAGCTAGAGATGCATCACAGTTGGCTATAAGTAGGTCATTTCGATAGAGAGTGTTACTATTAATCACCAACTAATAGAAATCTAATGGAAGAAATCTATTAGACTAATGGTGCTATGTAATTAGTAATGGTTAATATATCACATTAAGATTTATTCTCTTGGTAAATGAATTAGCACTTTTTATGTGTTAACCGACTTAGATATTTGAACTCGATTGAAAAGTAATGTTTTTTGTATTGTAATTAGATATTTGTTATGAATGAACATAAAGTGAACATTACATGTTTGTAGTGAACATGTTCATAGAGAACATTACATGTTTGATGTTAACATGTTCATAGTGAACATTAGATGTTCATAGTGAACATTACATGTTCATAGTGAACATTACATGTTCATAGTGAACATTACATGTTCATAGTGAACATTACATGTTCATAGTGAACTTTACATGTTCATAGTGAACATTACATGTTCATAGTGAACATTACATGTTCATAGTGAACATTACATGTTCATAGTGAACATTACATGTTCATAGTGAACATTACATGTTCATAGTGAACATTACATGTTCATAGTGAACATTACATGTTCATAGTGAACATTACATGTTCATAGTGAACATTAAATGTTCGTAGTGAACATTACATGTTCGTAGTGAACATTACATGTTCGTAGTGAACATTACATGTTCATAGTGAACATTACATGTTCATAGTGAACATTACATGTTCATAGTGAACATTACATGTTCATAGTGAACATTACATGTTCATAGTGAACATTACATGTTCATAGTGAACATTACATGTTCGTAGTGAACATTACATGTTCGTAGTGAACATTACATGTTCGTAGTGAACATTACATGTTCGTTATAGTGAACATTACATGTTCGTAGTGAACATTACATGTTCGTAGTGAACATTACATGTTCGTAGTGAACATTACATGTTCGTAGTGAACATTACATGTTCATAGTTAACCTAATAACTGAGTTTATCGTGATAAATGATCATCTTTAATTCAATCATCAATTTTTTTCTGATTTTTTAGCAAACACTTATTATTCACATGCATTTTAAAAAAGAAATTATCATATGTTTTCAAAAAATAATAAAATCACTAGAAATCATTTTACAAATCATCTTTCCCCCTTAAAGTACCGTATATAATCACGTCAAATTACCGGTATAGTAATAAAGTTTTCAGGTGTGAGATGGTAACGACCGTTTTACCTGCTACTAATTACAGGTGACCATATCCTTGATAAGTGACCGCATTCACGAAGTAGCTTTGCTGCATCCATGAGCATTGTCACCAACTAGTGGTAAGTGACTTTATTCATGGTGTAGTTTTTCTGCATCCATGAGCATTGTCACCAACTAGTGGTAAGTGACTTTGTTCACGGTGTAGCTTTTCTGCATTCATGAGCATTGTCACCAACTAGTGGTAAGTGACTTTGTTCACTGTGTAGCTTTTCTGCATCCATGAGCGTTGTCACCAACTAGTGGTAAGTGACTTTATTCATGGTGTAGCTTTTCTGCATCCATGAGCATTGGCACTGACGGTGGTAGGTGACTATATGTAGCCACTTTTCTTTCTGACTGCTTCTCCCAGTCCCTTGTACCTAATTTCCTTTTGACGTCAGTGACCCGAAAGTTGACTGTACTTCAGTTTGCGGTTTTCAGTTCATCTTTACGAGTCTCTTGCCCAAAAAGGGTCAATTTGCCTCATTTTCTCGAGGTCATTCGTTGATATTGACTTACGCTAGTGTTAGTTCTGAGTTATTGGACGCTTCCAGATTTTCGGACACGTACGAAAAATTTATTTTATAATTATCGTTTAACTTTCATTTTCATATATTTACTATACAAAGAATATATAAGAATTATCATCTAATTTTCAATATATAATTGGTATCCATGATACCCGCAGGTATCATGGATGCTTAATAATAATAATTTTGTTTATTATAATTGGTATCCATGATACCTGCAGGTATCATGGATGCTTAATAATAATTATTATACTGTATATACTTTTTCTTACATGTTCGATAATATGGAACTGACCGATAACTCGAAACTTACCCTATCAGAATTGTCTAGCTTATATACAGTTAATGTCCATTAAATCTTCTATCTTCTTTATCTTCTATCTTCTTTATCTTCTATCTTCTTTATCTTCTTCTATCTTCTTTTCTTCTACAGTGTGACCCAAAAAGCTTTACCCATGATAAAAAGTAAATAAAACTAGAGAGTAATTGATATCATGAACATTCAACTTTAATGTATATAAGGTATATATATTGCAATTAGAAATGTGCTGATTGTTTAATTACTATTTTAAGCAAAGAAATAAAAATCAGAAAAATGTATGAAACTTTCGAAATAATTTAATGATAATCTTTCTTTAAAAAGAAATTTTGAAAGTACTTGTAATTGTGTATCATTTGACGGGCAATTTTAAACTTCGTGAATTTATATTTCCTCTCTTTTTTTCTTATTATTTAGAGCCTTTATTATTGTATTAGAACATAGTAAATTAATGTATACCCGTAGGAATAACACAGTGGAGTATTTACCCGTAGGAATAACACAGTGGAGTATTTACCCGTAGGAATAACACAGTGGAGTATTTACCCGTAGGAATAACACAGTGGAGTATTTACCCGTAGGAATAACACAGTGGAGTATTTACCCGTAGGAATAACACAGTGGAGTATTTACCCATAGGAATAACACAGTGGAGTATTTACCCGTAGGAATAACACAGTGGAGTATTTACCCGTAGGAATAACACAGTGGATTATTTACCCGTAGGAATAACACAGTGGAGTATTTACCCGTAGGAATAACACAGTGGAGTATTTACCCGTAGGAATCACACAGTGGATTATTTACCCGTAGGAATCACACAGTGGATTATTTACCCGTAGGAATAACACACAGGATTATTTACCCGTAGGAATAACACAGTGGAGTATTTACCCGTAGGAATCACACAGTGGATTATTTACCCGTAGGAATAACACACAGGAGTATTTACCCGTAGGAATAACACAGTGGAGTATTTACCCGTAGGAATAACACAGTGGATTATTTACCCGTAGGAATAACACACAGGAGTATTTACCCGTAGGAATAACACACTGGAGTATTTACCCGTAGGAATAACACACTGGAGTATTTACCCGTAGGAATCACACAGTGGATTATTTACCCGTAGGAATAACACAGTGGATTATTTACCCGTAGGAATAACACACAGGAGTATTTACCCGTAGGAATAACACAGTGGAGTATTTACCCGTAGGAATCACACAGTGGATTATTTACCCGTAGGAATAACACACAGGAGTATTTACCCGTAGGAATAACACAGTGGAGTATTTACCCGTAGGAATAACACAGTGGATTATTTACCCGTAGGAATAACACACAGGAGTATTTACCCGTAGGAATAACACAGTGTAGTATTTACCCGTAGGAATAACACAGTGGAGTATTTACCCGTAGGAATAACACACAGGAGTATTTACCCGTAGGAATAACACAGTGTAGTATTTACCCGTAGGAATAACACAGTGGAGTATTTACCCGTAGGAATAACACAGTGTAGTATTTACCCGTAGGAATAACACAGTGGAGTATTTACCCGTAGGAATAACACAGTATAACTTTTTTCACACCTTTGCACTCATCGCATGTCACACCTCCCATTCACTCACTAATTACTGCATATTAATATACTAATTAATGCATATTAGTCACTTTTCCTTAACTTAATTAACTTAATTTAATGTATTACCAGTGAATTAAGTATTCAAACAGGTGCATATTATTTAGTACTCTTTTATAACGTATTTATTGTATTTATAATAATTATATTATATTTCTTTCTTTCTATGTTTATTATAATATTTAATGCTATATAGATATATGTTTAATATAGGTACATAAGTTTTTGAAAACAGGCATCTAAAGTTTAAAAAAGTTGAAATGATTATATTTAAACTAGGGTAAGTTACGAATTAACGGTCAGTACTGCATCTTCGGACATCTAAGAAAAAACAATATAAAAATTATTATTATTACACAGTGCTATCTAATAACAATAATTTGTATATAGTTTTTTCTTATATGACCGAAGATGTAGTACTGACCGATTATTCGTAACTTACCCTAGTTTAAATATTACTCATTTAATAGCTATATATTTTTTAAATTATGACATTTATGGTATATGGTTAGGACATTTAGCCTCTCTAGCGGTACCTACATTTTTGCGTTACAATTATAACACTTTCACCAAAAATAAATAGTGTTTAAAGATGACTATGTCTAAAAGTATTACTAAATGCATTTTTTGGGTTATGACGTCATTGTTGCAAAGGAGCGCAGTAGGTAGCTTAGGGTATATAGCTACTGATAAGAGGCAATGCAACTGATAAGAGCTATCTTATCTATGACTATTTAGATGCGTACTCTATAGGTACTGTTATTTGATGCATAGTGTGTAGTTAAACTGTTATTGTACTTCTAATTACTCTCACTGCACTCAGACTATTGCTCTCACTGTGCTCTCACTGACTGCTCTCACTGTGCTATCAAGTTATTCTCACTGAGTGCTCTCACTGATTGCTCTCACTATATGCTCTCACTGTGCTCTCATTGACTGCTTTCACTGTGCTCTCACTGTGCTCTCACTGACTGCTCTCACTGTGCTATCAAGTTATTCTCATTGAGTGCTCTCACTGATTGCTCTCACTGTGCTCTCACTGATTGCTCTCATTGAGTGCTTTCACTGTGCTCTCACTGATTGCTCTCACTATGTTCTCATTGACTGCTCTCATTGTGCTCTCATTGAGTGCTCTCACTGTGCTCTCATTGACTGCTCTCATTGTGTTCTCATTGAGTGCTCTCACTGTGCTCTCATTGACTGCTTTCACTGTGCTCTCATTGACTGCTTTCACTGTGCTCTCATTGACTGCTCTCACTGTGCTCTCATTGACTGCTTTCACTGTGCTCTCATTGACTGCTTTCACTGTGCTCTCATTGACTGCTCTCACTGTGCTCTCATTGATTGCTCTCATTGTGCTCTCATTGAGAGCTCTTTACAGAGAGTCATGCCATAACAGTTCCTAGTAATAGCGTGGTGCACTCTCCCTCCTAAGAGTCATGTCACACGAGCGTTTCTGCACGGCGTTTTCATGTCGCTTTTGACGCCGATGAAATTATTGTGCAACGTATTCCATATGTAAATCTGTTAATAGCGATGAAGGTGTCATACGAGCGTTTTTACGGCGTTTTCAACGCAAGTCCTTGGCTGCTAACGCGACGTCATAACCGTCAGAGTATGTCACACGAGCGTTTTTACGGTGCTATCAACGCAAGTCCTTGGTTGCTAACGCGACGTCAGAACAGTGGGACTACATGATACAAATCATCAAGTTTAGCTGGTTCTACCGTACCACATCTGGTACTTTAAGTCTCATAAATAAAATGATACAACTTTATTGAAATAAGAACTGTTAAAAAAAATAATGAAATACATGGCATAATATAACTCTATTTCTCTCCAAATCATGTCCTTTTATAAAACACCGTGAGTATCACGACCTTATTTAGGACGCTGCAGTACCAGATTAGATACTATTTTCAGTGTAACGAATTTATTCAAAGTCCAGCAGCAACTGAAATAATCTTTAACTGTTCGAGTTAAAGACTGTTATATTATGAATTAAATATTATTAATCAACTTAAACGCCATCTGATGACAACTGATTCGCATTACGTTTGATTTCATGTGAAATTATAACATTTTGGTACTTTTTAGTCAAATCTGGTACTATTTAGTCCCATCTCATCTGGTACCAATGTACTTCCAACTGTCGGCATTTAGAAAAGAACATGTCAGATGAGCGTTTTCACAGCGTTTTCAACGCTCCAAAAGCGTCGTGTTGAAAAGGCTTCAAAAACGCTCGTGAGACATGGCCGGCCGTAACAGCGTGGTGGGTGCACTCTCCCTTCTGATAGTTTTCTCTTTCAGCTTTCGTGCTAGTTTTCTAGGTGATAAAAACATCTGAAAGCTGATGACCGCGGCGGCATTGCCCTTGGGCATACAATCTGCTCAGGCGTGGCTGCTACAGTAGTAATTTAAAGCTAGGGAAACTTCTTATTTATCGACCGGTTTCTCATTTTCGATCGTATTAGTTAAATGTACATATTATTTAATATTCTATTATAAATTATATATTTTTTATTATAATTACGATTGATAATATAGAACTGTTCGATTATTCGGTACTTACCTTACTTATATGTTTAAATAAAATAAATTAACATTTTAAGTGTTAAAAGAATTATACTGCATCTTTACTTTTCTGGTCGATGGTACCTACATCTCACCACTTTCATTGGCCTTTAGTGTGTATGTGTATTTAGTGTGTATGTGTATTTAGTGTGTATGTGTATCTAGAGTGTATGCTTCTAACTTCTGATATTAAATCTATGGGTCTTGCTAGCTTCTTCTTCTTGCTAGCTGTAAATATAAGACTTTGTATTTTAATATACAAACTTTACTAACACTACAGTTCATCAGTGATTATTTACGCTATTTAATGGACTCGTAAGTTCAATGGATTATAAATATTTGTAATAGCTATAAAGAAAATGTGTCTTTATTATCACTAGGGTTGTGATAATATGCATTTAAAATCATAGATCTTAAGAATATCTCAGACGAAATGAAATGGTATCGAGTACTATATACCGCTGATTTAGAACGATTAAATACTCTTTAATTCATTCTGTCCATAATATTTCCAGGATCTATGATTTTAAATGCATATTGTCACAACCCTACTTATCACTAAAGTCATCTTTATAACAATGTTTCTTTACGCTTGTGACCTTTACATCACTAGGGTAAGATTCCAGTTATTGGACAGTTCCACATTTTCGATCATGTAAGGAAAAATGTATAGTAATGATCATCCTCCTTTCATTTTAATTGGTATCCATGATACCTGTGAGTATCATGGATACCGATTAAAATAATAATATATTAAAATAGTTGCAATTTGTACTTATATTTACGTAGTTCATCGTGGTATTATTGGCATTAGTAAAATGTTATGTAATTACCTAATAATTATATATTTTTTTTAAATAAATAAAATTACTTGAAAAAAAAAATGGTAGAGAGAAGTACACTATCACTGTACTTCTTTCTCTGATAGTACACACTATCACTGCTTTCTTTTTTAGATGCCAGCAGACGATCTTAAGTAATTCTTTACAATTTCCCCAGTAAATCTTTGACATTTAACTATGTTTATTTATTTAACTATTTATTCAAAAATACATTACTCCTCTATACAATATAGTAATTAAAATATTCACATGTAAGCTATTGTATATACGCAAGATGTTGAATGTTATAATTTTTTTTTTTTTTTTTATTTTTTTTATTTTTTAGATATAAATTCAACTTTTAAAATATTGATGTTCTGCATATTATGTGCAATGTATTTCAATTAATTAACTAGAGTATGTTTGTTCTTTTTAATTTTATGTTTTAACCATTTAATGTCATTCTTTGTCTTATAACATCGATTTAAGGGTAAGTTACGAATTATCGAGCAGTTCCACATTTGCTGTCTTATAAGAAAATAATGATTTAAAATTTTCAATCGATATTATAATTATTGGTATCCATGATACCTGCAGGTATCATGGCTACCAATATACAAAATATGTTAAAATTTTAAATTTTAACATTCAAAATTTCTTATGTGACCGAAAATGTGGAACTGTTCGATAATTCGTAACTTACCTTAAACCATTAATTCCATGCAACATCTTTGGTATCAGATTCGAGAATAATCACTTTCGCTCTTCATTTTCCTCTTTTACCGATATTATAATCTCCTTTTGTGTCTGCCATTTACAAATGAAACTCTCGGTATTATACATTTCCATTCAATAAATACTTTTAATATATTCATTTTATATTATTAACAATTTAAAAGTTATATTTTACCAAAACGTGACTTGATTAGGATAGATTTCACACTTGCGTTTTATAATGCCGCGTTAAAAAAGCTATCTTGAAATGAGTTCACACTTGCCTTTTCTTTAACACTGAAGGAAAAATCTTATCAAAATTCTCCTTCAGCGTTAAAAAAAACGCAAGTGTGAACGCATTTTAAGATGAGCGTTTTTTTTAACGCGGCGTTAAAAAAACGCACGTGTGAAGCGGGTCTTACTGTCCTAATATATCCATAACACGTGTTTTATTTGACACACATATCATCTACGTGAGGTGAGTACATCGAACTGTGTACTTATTTTGAAAATGAACTAGGAAGTTAGTTAAAAAACATAGTTACTGCATATCATAGGGAAGTACCATCAGAGAAAAGAAAATTGGACTTTGTTCCATTAATTTTTATTGCTGTAACTTTTGTATTTATTGGGTAAGTTACGAATTATCGGTCAGTTTCACATCTTCGGTCATAAAAGAAAAAACGATATAATTATAATTATTTCTATTTTTCTGCAGGTAACATGGATGTAAATAGGCGCCCATGGATACGAATAGAAATGAAATAATAATTATTATATAGTTTCTTCTTATATGACCGAAGATGTAGTACTGACCGATAATTTGTAACTTACCCTAACTTCCTTTCAGCAACACACCACCTAAAGTTATACAACTTAAATATTCCCTAGTTAATGTGACCCCATTGCAAAGTGCATCTCATTCCCCCTGTTTGCAGAGCTGTTTATTTGGGGGGGGGGGAGGTTTTTCGCGCCAAATAACGCAATATTGCGCCAAGTTTACCCCCCCCCCCTCCTTCTAATAGGTCATCATTTTTATGACACGTTTATAGCATGTTATTGTCATGTGAGCTACAAATAACACATTTCTGTAACAAGTGGTGTGTTACCTTTAACACACTTTGATAACACTTACAGTATCTGCACCCCACCCCCGGGGGGTTCTAGGGGTGATGTTTCCTTGGACCCCATACTGTTGTAATTTGGATTATGTTTTTTCTTTCATTTATACCGTTTATCATTTTTTTAACGCTACTTGTGTTAAAAAATTTTTTTTAATCGTTAAAGAATTATTTATTTAATCAGTGTGTTAAATTTTCCAATAATCTTCTAGTTGGTATAGCAGAGAAAGTATTGTATTTGTTATTATTGTCTCATTGTATGAATATAGGTATTTTATCCATTATTGTATAGGTTAACTTTATTGTTCACATTCGAGATGTTAACTCGTGACTCATTGTTTACTCATTATGTACCATTGTTAACTTTTTATTCTATAGCAAGAACGAAAGACTGGAAACATCTTAGGAGATAAAACATCTGCTATGTTGTCTTATTTTGTTAAATATGTCACAGTCATTTCTCACACTTCTTCAATTCTCTAATTTTTCAACTTTCCCTGAATTGTTTCCTTTTAAAGTACCATATTCTTGATATATTTTGAATTTTATCTTTATTTTCTTTATTTATATTATGGATATGATTTAATTTATCCTAACTTTTATATTTGACTGATTATTATTTATTTCATTACATTTTAATACCTTCCAATAAAGTTGCTTTTCAAGTAAAAAATCACATCACTTCCCTGTTTTATTTCATAGAAACTGTATACGCCATACTGTCGCCAGAAGACTCTTGCAACATATGATATATTTATATATATATATATTTCACGCAATGCTCCGAGTTTCTCTTCATATCTTTTGAAGAAAAAGAATTTATTCCTTCTCACGTCTCTCTGGGAAATTATCTAGAGTTTTTTTTTTCTCGTGAGATTCTAAGAAATATACAACTAAAGTGAATTAAATATTAACTTTCATTAATTTATTTCTATGGTCGTATTATGAACATCACTGTCCACAATTTTCAATGTGTATAGAGGGTAAGTTACGAATTATCGGTCGGTTTCACATTTTCGGTCATAAAAAGAAAAAATGATAAATACAATCTTTTTCAATTTTGTATCCATGATACCTGTAGGTATCATGGATACAAATAATATCATCACCAGGTATCATGGATACCAATAAAAATTAAATAATAATTATTTTTATCTTTTTTTTTCTTATATGACCGAATACGTGAAACCGATTCATAATTCGTAACTTTCGTCCTATGTCTATTTACGCAATTCGTTTGCTGTAAGGTGTAAGTTCTACATTGACGAACAGTCCACAGTCACGTGCTTTTCGAATTATATCTTCGCACGTCTCCCCCATGAATTGCAATGAAAATGTGATTCACTAAGTGTATGAAATGAATTGCACACTAGAAAGTATGTATAATTGTCACTCTAACGGCATCTCTGTCTTAATTAAATGTATATTAAGTTCATTACCAGCTGATGAACTTAAGTAGATTTAAGTATTTAATGTGAAAATATTACAGATTTCAATATTTCAATTTTATTTCGATTCTAATATTTTTCTATAGTTGTGGTAAAATAATACACATACAATAGTGGTAATTTAAATCTAAATTAATATAAGAATAAGAATATTTATTTCATGCATTAAAGTGTATGTATAATGCTTTACGCATCACATAAATTGATTAAACTCATATTAATTCATTTAGCTCTAAAAAGATAACTACTCAGTAAGCATTGAACACTCTAAATCTAAAAACACTCTAAATCTAAAAACAATCTAAAATCTAAAGGAAGTGTAGAAGAACATTTCCGACATGTACCAACAAATGTTTAGCATTTAATGTAGGGTAAGTTTCGAGTTGTCGAACAGTTCCACATTTTCGATCATTTTTCGATCGTTCCCACATTTTCGAAACTAATAAATGATAAAAACCGAGTTAAAATGTTAACTTATATAGTTTTTATTATATGATTAGTATACGAATTAATAACCGAATTAAAAAAGTATTTTTTTATTAAATGATCGACAATATAAAACTGTTCGATAATTCAGAACCTACCCTACTGACACCAATCTACTTTTTTCTACAATATCCGTGTACGATATTAAAAAAAAAATAACTGTTTTTTTTTAAATTTCTTTGATGTTGTATATAGTGTACACATATATAAAATATATAAATGTTATATAATATATATAAATGTTATATAATATATATAAATGTTATATAAGTTCAAACAGGAGAGGAGTGTACGTGATGTGGCAAGCGTGACAGTGTGCCAAATGTCACGTAGAAGTCATTCATTGCTCACTGTATTAGATTGCTTCTTGTATCGAATGGTGGGGAAATTATAGTAACTCTTGTAGAAATCAGTTTATTCCACTGTACACTGTACTTTATTGTACTGTACACTTTACTGTGCTATCCTTTACTTTACTGTACTTTATGTATAGAACTTCAATCTTTACTTGTCCTTATCGTAAGTGGTAAAAAAGAGAACTGTTGTAATTTGGAAGGTATAGTGACTTTTTTTCCAATATATCACATATATCTAACAACTTGTTATTTTAATGACAGTACTAAGTACACACTATTAAATAGCTTTATCTTGGATTATTTTCGTTATAATTATATGGTTCATTTGCTATCAGCTCTCCATTTTCCTCTTTGCCTAAGATTTCTGCACCAATGAGCAATCTATCGAACGCATGAACTCTTGTGACCATTGGTCCACTTTCTTCTACTCTGAAGTCCCTTGTTTTTTTGTAATTTTCAATAAGTTATTAAAAATTATGGGGTACCGTTTATTTATTATTTTGTTATCATAGAATAGTAAATTATTTCTCTTTTAATTATAGTTTAATGTAAATAAAGGAGAGTTTGTTGTGAAATTTTGCCAAGTCACGATTATATTATTGCCAAGAAGATATATGGAATATCTTAGGAATGGTAATGTGAAGGGAATATCTTAGGAATGGGAATGTGAAGGAAATATCTTAGGAATGGGAATGTGAAGGGAATATCTTAGGAATGGAAATTTGAAGGGAATATATTAGGAATGGGAATTTGAAGGGAATATCTTAGGAATAGGAATGTGAAGGGAATATCTTAGGAATGGGAATTTGAAGGGAATATCTTAGGAATGTGAAGGTGATATCTTAGGAATGTGAAGGGATATCTTAGGAATGTGAATGTGAAGGGAATATCTTAGGAATGGGAATGTGAAGGGAATATCTTAAGGAATGGGAATGTGAAGGGAATATCTTACGAATGGGAATGTGAAGGGAATATCTTATGAATGGTCACTGCATTATGCTGAATTTCACAAATCACAGTTTTCTAATTTTCTATTATTGTCAAATCTTACAAACTTTTCATCGTGTATCCAGACCAATTTTAAAATATCTACAAGCATTACAATTAGTAAAGTTCCTCTATGTGAAATTAGTGAAGTGTGTAAATCATCACAGTCACACTTTTCACCGACTGTATCTACGTACATACAACAGGTTATCTTCTACATCATAGGAAGTGTAAAAAAATACTAAAAAGAATTATTACACTTTCCCTTGTTCCAAAAATTTTTGGTGTACGCATTTTATTGGCCATATATACGGGCTATAAGATTGCGTAAGGTGCGTACCGTGCGCAGCTGACTGCGTAGACGCAAACATAGCGCAATTTTACGTGTTATTTCACATCGTAACCCTTCCCTGTCTACTGTGACAATTTTTTGATGTAGCTTATATATAGGCAAAAGATGTAGCTTAGGCATAAGATGTAGCTTAGACTTTAGATGTAGCTTAGGCATAAGATGTAGCTTAGACATTTGATGTAGCTTAGACTTTAGATGTAGCTTAGACTTTAGACGTAGCTTAAACATTTGATGTAGCTTAGAGATCAGATGTAGCTTAGAAACATGTAGCTTAGAGATCAGAGGTAGCTTAGAAACATGTAGCTTAGACATTAGATAGCTTTACTTATCCCATGTACTGTAATTTTGTCTATCAGATAAGTGGCACTGTGTTGCGACATGACCTCTCCTAGGAAAAACTGTAGATATTTTACAGTTGAACTTCGGTACAATTTTTTAGGGTAGTTCGTGCCCCGAATTTATTAGCTAGGCACTTGTTTCGCATTTGAATAATGACCTGAACATTCTAAAGGGCCGTGCACACGCAGGGTTTTTTACCTATAGAACTAGAAAGAAAGAGTTCTATCAGTCTTTCCACCAGACTTTTGCTAAGCTCCTCCTACTTTTTCCACGAGAATATAAGAAAAAACGATATAATAATTATTTATTTCAGTTGGTATCCATGATACTGTAGGTATCTTGGATACCAACTGATATAAATAACAATTTTATCGTTTTTCTTTTATTCTCGTGGAAAAAAGAGGAGGAGCTTAGCATAAAATCTGGTGGAAAGACTTATTATTTGCATGACCTGATCTTTCAATAGATTTTTCTTATTCGTGAAGATCATTATTTAAATAATATCTGTGTTGAAGTAATCATGGTAAGATTTTTTCTATTAAATAATTGACCCTGTTTCTGGTTATTTTAATCAAAATGTCATCAGTTCCCTAGGGTCTGACATCACAGCCTCACTAACTTGAACTTTCGAAAATACGATTGGGGGAAATAGCATAAAAGTGAATAAATACCATCATCACAAAGAGTGGTGCACACGTACCATCACCACAAAGAGTGGTGCACACGTACCATCACCACAAAGAGTGGTGCACATGTACCATCACCACAAAGAGTGGTGCACATGTACCATCACAACAAAGAGTGGTGCACATGTACCATCACCACAAAAAGTGGTGCACATGTACCATCACCACAAAGAGTGGTGCACATGTACCATATTTAATTCATTTAAGTTATAGATATATTGTTGTTTAATTCATTTCAATAGTTCTAAGATTCATGTACCTACTTCTAACCTCAATTTAACTAAAATTTAACAAAGTACTTTTTCAGAGCGAAATGATTTGAAAAAATCGAAAGCTCTCCGTTAAAGACACAATTCTCACCCCTATATTTATTCTAACTGTCAATTCACATTAATAGATAGTAGTAGTAAACCACGGCAGTAAAAACACCTGTTAGTTATTTCACCTGAGGCAATTCACTGAAGTCATTTCTTGTGTAAATAGCGCATTACTGTTATTGTTTCCTAGTATAACAACCATTTAAAAAGGGACTTACTGAAGCAAAAAGATTAGCAATGAATTCTGCGGTAATGCTGTCTGTACAGCAAATAAATAGAGAAGTATGCTAAGTTCCGAATTCATTGACGGTGAACTTGATCCGTTCTTCAGAAACGATGTAAACAAATGATGTCACGCGGAGTGCTCTCAAATATTATAAGTAATATTAGTTAGAAATAGAGTGTAAAATGTGATAAAAAAAACACAATTTCATGTGAGTTAATTTCCATGAAATTGCACATTTAACTGAATAATAGCACAACTTTTATATAAAAACAAATGGAAATATTCTGTGTGACATGTCCATTTATTTACAGTGAGGGTTGTGACAATATGCATTTAAAATCATTGATCTTAGGAATATCATAGACGGAATGAAAAGGTATCGAATACTATATACCGCTGGTGTAGAACTATTCAATACTCTTCAATTCTCTCCGTCTATAATATTTTCAGGATCTATGATTTTAAATGCATATTGTCACCACCCTTATTATAATATGCATCTTCTATACCTATGTACAACAACTGCATCTTCCAAGACTATTTACCTGCACCGTATAGTTCCTACGAATTGGCTCCGGATGCATTCATCTTTTTTTGTTCATTTCTATCCTTTGATTCTGTATCCAGGATGTCGATTTGTCTGTAAAAAATATAAAGGATACCGATTTAAAGAAGTTAGTTAGTTAGTTATTTAAGTGTGTATTATTTATCCTTCGCTGTGCCGGATGTATATACAATTATGGGAATAAACCGAAGAAATATAATAGACTCCTATGACTCACTGTTTAAATTACTATAGGGATAATTTTAATTTAGTAAGATTGCACATGATTATGTTTTGGTCGTTTTTTATTTATTTGTATTCTGGTTACTCGCATAACTCAAAAAGTAGTCAACCAAACTGTCTGAAATTTGGTTGGGCGATTTTAAATCCATGCAGGAACCATTTTGGGAAAGACCGGGTCAAAGGTCAAGGTCATTTATAAATTAAAAATATTCAATTGCGGCGGCGAAGTTATGCGCTCTACGAGTGCTGTTATCGTCATACATAGTTTATTAATTTCATTGAATAAATTACATTTTTTCTGTTATGATTTAATTTATTTTTATTTAATTATTTAAGATTATTATAAAATATTATTATTAAACTCTCATATTTTACTTTTTTCCCCATTTTATCTAATTATGAGTACAATTTAATTGTAAAATAGATTAATTGTACCTATTGGTTTAAATAATTGAATTGATATTAATATTATTATTTCTTCAAAAAATAGCATTAAAATAATTAGCAATGGGATAAGTTACGAATTATCGGTCAGTACTACATCTTCGGTCATATAAGAAAAAACAATATAAAAATTGTTATTATTAGATAGCACTGTATAATAATAACAATTTTTATATTGTTTTTTTCTTATATGACCGAAGATGTAGTACTGACCGATAATTCGTAACTTACCCTTTACATACTTTTTTATCCTATTTCTCCCGTGTGAATTTTAGTGACAGTGAATGTTATGACGTCACGCTTACAATGACTAGGGTTGTGACAATATGCGCGTAAAATCATAGATCTTACGAATACCACCGACCAAATGAAATGCTATCGAATACTATATACCGCTTGTGTATAGAACCATTCAATACTCCTTAATTCTCTCCGTCTATAATATTTTCGGGATCTATGATTTTAAAAGCACATTGTCACAACCCTAGCAATGACATACTGCATTGTTATTGAAAAAAATGCTTATTTGAATAGAATTGTTGTGTGGGGTAATTTCAGTGTTGCCATATGATATTAACAAATAATAATGGTAAGTTGATTGCTACTGTTTATTGCATTGTTCAATAGTACATGTGAAATAAAGATTACATACGCAAAATATAATAGATGAGGTAGGTAATTGGGTAAGTACCGAGTTATGGGATGGTTCCAATTTTTCGATCATATAAGAAAAAATGTATTATAATTAATATTTAAAAAATATATTGATCGAAAATGTGAACCTGTCCAATAACTCGGTACTTACCCTTCATTGATACTGACTAGGCAATATAAAAGTCCTATAAAAACTTCCAATGCATTTACTTTTTAATACTCTTTTCAAACCGGAGAAACTAGTGATTTAACTAGTAATTTAACTAGTGATTTAACTAGTAATTTAACTAGTGATTTAACTATTAATTTAACTAGTATTTTTTTGCGTGTTAAAAGCAGCCAGTCGTGTTTCCTGGGGATGCGCCTCTTAATGTTAATTGCGTCTCTCTAACTCACATTGCGCCCCTCTAACTAACATTGCGCCTCTCTAACTAACGTTGCGCCTTTCTAACTCAAATTGCGTCTCTGTAACTCACATTGCGCCTCTCTAACTCACATTGCGGCTCTCTAACTCACATTGCGCCCTCAATAATAACTGCGCCACCTTTAACTAACATTGCGTCCCTTTAACTAACATTGTGTCCCTGTGTAGCTGCTCTAACAATTTCCAAAAAGTAATTAGGAGAAGTTACTCTGAATTGATGTCATGGTTTGTATTGTGAACACAGGAAGCCAGTTAGTTATCCTCTGATAGTTTCCTAGTAGCTTTTATGCAGCCATGAGCATTGTCACTAACTGCTGGTAGGTGACTTAGTTGAGCCACTTTCCTTTCTGACTGCTTCTTCCAGTCCCTTGTACCTAATTTCCTTTTGGTGTCAGCGATATGGCCTTAGGTTCTGAAACAGACGTTAAACCTTAAAGTTAATCAGTTATTTTTATTTAATTGGAAGACCCATTACCTAGTTTGGATGGTATGACACAATTGCGTCATTTTAAGGTTTAGGTACAAGTGTGACGTCATTATGACGTATGTCTTACCTCACATTGAGTGGGTGTACCTGATATCGATTACTAATTTTATGGATGTCATTTCTTGACATTACACATGAAAGCATGGCTAAATTTAGTCTATGAAGGGCCGTACACACGTAGGTTTTTTAAGTCTTTCCACCAGACTTTTCCTAAGCTCCTCCTACTTTTTCCATGAGAATATAAGAAAAAACTATATAATTATTATTTATTTCAGTTGGTATCCATGATACCTGCAGGTATACCAACTGAAATAAATAATAATTATTATATCGTTTTTTCTTATATTCTCGTGGAAAAAGTAGGAGGAGCTTAGCAAAAAGTCTGGTGGAAAGACTTAAAAATCCCTACGTGTGTACGGCCCTTAACATTCTATTTTGTTTCAAGTAATCATCTAAATCACTTTCGCTATACATATTGCTACACCTGTACATTTCTGTTAAGTTATTATTGCACGCAGTAGCTTTTCTGCACTCATGATCTCTTTCTATTTTCTCTATTAGCTTTAGGTCACAGAACTAGAAAGGCTTCCTTCGTGAAATGTTAGTATAGGGTAAGTTACGAGTTATTGGACAGTTCCACATTTTCGATTATGTGAGAAAATAATAACAATTATTTTCCTTTGTGATCGAAAATGTGGAACTGTCCGATATCTTGAAACTTACCCTAGTCCTGTTATTTTTCTCGCATTATACAATAATAATTACCAGGTAATACCAATAATAATTACCAGCTAATACCAATAAAAATTACCAGCTAATTCCAATAATAATTACCTGGTAATACCAATAATAATTACCTAGTAATATTAATAATAATTACCTGGTAATGCCATTAATAATTACCTGGTGATACCAATAAAAATTACCAGCTAATACCAATAATAATTACCTAGTAATACCAATAATAATTACCTGGTAATGCCATTAATAATTACCTGGTGATACCAATAAAAATTACCAGCTAATACCAATAATAATTACCTAGTAATACCAATAATAATTACCTGGTAATACCAATAATAATTACCTGGTAATGCCATTTATAATTACCTGGTAATACCAATAATAATTACCTGGTAATGCCATTTATAATTACCTGGTAATACCAATAATAATTACCTGGTAATACCAATAATAATTACCTGGTAATACCAATAATAATTACCTGGTAATACCAATAATAATTACCTGGTAATACCAATAATTATTACCTGGTAATACCAATAATTATTACCTGGTAATACCAATAATTATTACCTGGTAATACCAATAACAATTACCAGCTAATACCAATAACAATTACCAGCTAATACCAATGACAATTACCAGCTAATTTCAATGACAATTACCAGCTAATTTCAATGACAATTACCAGCTAATTTCAATGACAATTACCAGCTAATACCAATGACAATTACCAGCTAATACCAATGATAATTACCAGCTAATACCAATGACAATTACCAGCTAATACCAATAACAATTACCAGCTAATACCAATGACAATTACCAGCTAATACCAATAACAATTACCAGCTAATACCAATAACAATTACCAAGTAATACCAATAATAATTACCAGCTAATACCAATAACAATTACCAGCTAATACCAATAATAATTACCAGCTAATACCAATAACAATTACCAGCTAATGCCAATAACAATTACCAGCTAATACCAATAACAATTACCCGTTAATACCAATAACAATTACCAGCTAATACCAATAAAAATTACCAGCTAATACCAATAACAATTACCAACTAATACCAATAACAATTACCAGCTAATACCAATAACAATTATCAGCTAATACCAATAAAAATTACCAGCTAATATTAATGACAATTACCAGCTAATACCAATGACAATTACCAGCTAATACCAATAACAATTACCAGCTAATACCAATGACAATTACCAGCTAATACCAATAACAATTCCAGCTAATACCAATAACAATTACCAGCTAATACCAATAACAATTACCTGCCCTAATTGGTACATCGCAATACTCTCTATGTACAGTCATTCGTAACCGTTACCTCAAGTAACTCTATGCTAATTAATAGCTAATAAACTGAGAGTGACTGTACCCATGTGTTGGGCTCACGACAATTGATCCCTGGACAATTGGGCCCTGATCAACTGTGCCAAGGGTGATAATTGAGCCCTGGACAATCGTTCATAGGACAATTGGGCTAAGAACAATAATTGTGCCCAGGAAAAATTTGCCTTGGACATTTGTATCCATGACAATATATGATCCATGGGCAATTGAGCCCCGGTCAATTTGACCCAGGGTTATTGAGTCATAAAGAATTGTTCCCAGAATAATTGAGCTTAAAATAATTGTGCCCAGACCAATTGAGCCCAAGACAATCGTGCCAAGAACAATTGAGCCCAAGACAATTGTGCCCAGGACAATTGAATTTTAGCACGTAGCTTCATCCATTCATGTGACATTCTCTTTGATTATTAACGCTTAGTATCTTCATGAGGTATAATGTAGCCAGTCTTTGCATACAGTCACTACCAAGAGAGACAGTGCATTGCAAGTCAAAGGATGGAGTTGACTGTACTCGGCATTGGCACTTAACCTTGGTGCGTCATTGGTAGGTATGTAGCCTACAGGACTACATCATTAGGGCCTACAGGACTACATTGGGGCCTACAGGACTACATTGACGCCTACAGGACTGCATTAGGGCCTACAGGACTACGTTAGGGGTTACAGGACTACATTAGGGCCTACAGGACTACATTGAGGTCTACAGGACTATATTAGGGCTTACAGGACTACTTTAGGGCCTGCAGGACTACACTAGGGCCTACAGGACTACATCAGGACCTACAGGACTATATTAGGGTCTACAGGACTACATTCGGGCCTATATGACTACATTACGGCATGCAGGACTGCATTGGGCCCTGCAGGGCTCCATTGGAGCCTACAGGAAGGGCCTACAGATCTATATTGGGTCCTACATGACTATATTAGGGCCTACAGGACTACATTGGGACATACAGGACTACATTAGGGCCTACAGGACTACATTAGGGCCTACAAGACTACAGTTAGGCCTACAGGACTATATTAGGGCCTAAAGGACTACAGTTTGGCCTACAGGACTACATTGGTGCCTACAGGTCTACATTAGTACCTACAACTTTACAGTAGGGCCTACAGGACTACATTGGGGCCTACAGATCTACATTGGGGCCTGCAGGACTATATTTGGGACTACAGGACTACATTTGGGCCTACAAGACAGCATTGGGGCTTACAGGACTACATTGGTGCCTACAGGACTACATTGGGGCCTACAGGACTACATTGGGGCCTACAGGACTACATTGGGGCCTACAGGACTACATTGGGGCCTACAGGACTACATTTAGGCTTACAAGACTATATTGGGACTGTAGAGGACAGATGTTGTTATTAATTATCTCTTTAACTATAGCTGTATAATTACCCAATGTTTTTTGTCGGTATTTATTCCCTTTATTTTTTCCGTTGAAAACAGAAGAATATTTTTTATTACAAAGCTTTTTAATTTTTAAAAGAATTACAAAAGTTAAATGTTTTTAGGTAGTAAATTTTCCCAAAAACGCATTTTTTAAATGGAAAGGTCAAATTCACTATTTTCACCGTCATTCCCGGTGTACTAACAAAGGAGCTTTTATTGTGTTTTTCTTCCCAGTTATTGAACAGACCGCACTTTCGATCATTTAAAATAGTGCTAACTTTTATTTTTCTTATATGCTCGAAAATGTTTAATCGTTCAATAACTCGTAACTTACCCTAGTAACCCTATATATTACTAATATACAAATAATATTACATACATTCCTCTTCTGTGAATTTCCCAACATTCACCTACATAGCTTAAAATATAAATAAAGAATTATGATCAATTATCCACTTACGTATTCGTATTGTTTACATACAAGTTAATGTCTTTAAAATACTTTACATATATTATATGTTTGACATTGAACTTGCTGTGCCATATTGTATAAGGGATTCATATGCATTATATATATTATATTCAAATTCTTTATATTTTCCCTATCTACTTTTTATTTTCATTACAAAAATGTCAACAGTAAAACCTATTTAATATAACAATTAAATCCATGAACACATCATTCTTCAATGGTATAAATAGTTACTTACCACCCTTTAGTTCATATTTTATAACTTTATATACCACGTTTTTATTATCACTATTTTTGTTATGTTTAGTTAAACTTTCAACGGTCAAAATTTAATTAACGTTCTATTATCTCTTTCTTTTACAGTACGTGTATAACTACTTCATCAAGACAAAGCATCCTGGTATGTGGGGTAAGTACCGAGTTGTGGAACGGTTCCACATTTTCGAGCACGTAAGAAAATATTTATAATAATTTTTATTTAACTTTTGTTATATTTGGTGTCCGAAAATTAGGAACCGTCCGATATCTCAGAATGTACCCTAAATATTAGCATGATTGTATATCCCAAGTACATATCCCAAGTACATATCCCAAGTACATATCCCAAGTACATATCACAAGTACATATCCCAAGTGCATATCCCAAGTACATATCCCAAGTGCATATCCCAAGTGCATATCCCAAGTGCATATCCCAAGTACATGTCCCAAGTACATGTCCCAAGTGCATATCCCAAGTACATATCCCAAGTACATATCTCAAGTACATATCCCAAGTACATATCCCAAGTACATATCCCAAGTACATATCTCAAGTACATATCCCAAGTGCATATCCCAAGTACATATCTCAAGTACATATCCCAAGTACATATCCCAAGTACATATCCCAAGCACATGTCCCAAGTGCATATCCCAAGTACATATCCCAAGTACATATCTCAAGTACATATCCCAAGTACATATCCCAAGCACATGTCCCAAGTGCATATCCCAAGTACATATCCCAAGTGCATATCCCAAGTGCATATCCCAAGTACATATCCCAAGTACACACTACTCATGCCATTAGTCTCTTTAATAACCATCTCGGTATATAAATTAACCTCCATTCTTCTTTATTTAAAGTCTTTAATTCTGTGATTTTCCTGTGTACTTTTCCCACTACAGTGATCGCTGTAGGTACTCTTATTTTTACTAGAATTATTGTTCCGTGTTGAGAAAATGACTATAAGTTTCTGCACAGGTAGGGTAGAGTCACAATAACAAGATGAAAAAATGCAATAGGGTTAGGGTAATTTCTTAATTATCGGTCGGTTCCACATTTTCGGACACGTAAGAAAAAACGATATAATAATAATTATTTAATTTTTATTTTTATTGGTATCCAATAAAAAAAATAAAAAATAAAATTAAATAATTATTATTATATCGTTTTTTCTTACATGTCCGAAAATGTGGAACTGACCGATAATTAAGAACTTACCCCGAGCAATATTTATTGTTTTAATCAATACGGCTAATTTTTCTTATCATTTTGCCGCAAACGCCATGAAATTCAATAGCCTACTTTTATCTAAAATAGCTTTTAAAGATTTTTCTAATCAGTACCATCCGTTTTACTTCCGAGTTGCTAGTTTTGAGTACAAAGAAAAAGTTCGTACGCCGTTTGTATTGAATGTCAGCTAAGTAGGTATAACTTATTAATAGCATATAAGTAATCGGATGGATTTATAAAACAGAAGAAAAGTTATATATTCTTTTATTTGCATTATCATTAAGGTCGTATGTACATTGTTTGTTTATAAAATTCTTATTTAAAAAAGAAGTGTGCACAATCTTTTTCTTCAGCGTCCTATCAGTGTTTCGTGATAGTGGGAAATTGTATTTAAATCTAAAATTTGATTTAAAAGCATATAGAATATATATATACTGAACCTAATTTCTGGCATTTTTCAGATAATTAATCTTTGATTTTTTTAAATTGATTATTGAACTAATATTTTCATGATATTTTTGTTAAGAGTGTCTGTCTGTCTGTCTGTCGCGCTTTAAGAATTTCCAGAAATTAGGCAAAATATGAATAAACTAAATCTATCAGATTTCAATAAATTAGAAAGTAGCTATTAAATCCTACATTGTAGTTTCTAATGAACTCTTTACTGTTCTTCTTGTCATTTAATTTATGATAGTCTAACTATGATATTATCGTCATTATTCAATTCATTACTTTAGCTAAATCTGAGGGACCAGAAGTGTGGATAGTTAAATTACACAAATATTGATACTATTCAGACCACGTTATTCTTAACGGGCAAGTACACTAGTGTTAAATAAATTAACTGTGAAGAGAAAATTAGTTCATTCAAGAAAAATTATATAATTAAAGATTTTTTATTATATCATCACGAATATCTAATCTATCTATCCTAATAATTTCCCTCGTGTGTTTATTTATTTGGTGTCCGCTTCTACATGACGGGTATTAAACATGAAGAATCTGACTATGATATGCACGGGAACATATTGACTTGATTTCAAATTACCCTGTTTTTATTCAATTTTTAAATGTATTTTATCTAAAAAATAAATTAGACTATGCAGAAAATTTAATTTAATTTCAATTCATTAAAAGTAACCTAATAACGGGTAATAAATTGGTATTGTTGCTGACCTGTTATTTTTAACGAGAAAGTACACTAGTGAACCAATCATTTCGAATCTGTTAATTGTCGCTATTGATAAGCCGATATAGTTATAGCGTTATATAGCATTTAATTTCTCTGGTCCAGATAGTCGATGATGCGTGATGTCCACACTAGCAACAGATTGTTTTTTATAGTGGGGTAAGTACTTAATTATCGTCAGTTCCACATTTTCGGTCAAACAACAAACCCGGGTTGGATGTTTTTACTCAACCGATCCTACTGAAATAATTATTATTATATCGTTTTTTCTTATATGACCGAAAATGTGGACCTGACCGATAATTAAAAACTTACCTTATTTATACTATCATTTACAAATGTACAAAATAAAATTTAGATCCTTAATAATTATATAAATTTAATCTATCCACATAATATTTTCACTATAGTACTATTAATACAATTATAAATAATACGGCATACAGTTTATATCTAAATAGCCTGTTAACAATTTAATAGTAACCGTAAATGTAAATCAAACACTTAAAATATCTGTGGTAAATTCTCTCTACTAACTTCTTTTGCTATTTGCTGTCACCATTCATTGAAAGTTAATTTCACTAATTATTTAAAGAAGGTTTGCTTCTTCTGGAAAAAAAAATCACGCCTATAATTGTACTAGGTACAACATAAATCATTCTTATTTCAGTTTACATACACATTTTACCTCACACTTACCTATTACACGGAAAGTCTACAGTTTCTCATCCATTTCCTCCAGTAACCCCCCCCCCCCTAAAATTCTAACCCCCGCCCCTCCAGCTTATATTCTACCGCCCCCCCCCTTACTCTTAAGTGTTTCCGCATTGATTTTATTTATTGTTATTCACGCTTCATTAGGTATTGTAAAGAGAACATAGAGAAGAGTGTGAAACACACTCAGTGAAACACACTCAGTGAAACACACTCAGTGAAACACACACAGTGAAACACACACAGTGAAACACACACAGTGAAACACACACAGTGAAACACACACAGTGAAACACACACAGTGAAACACACACAGTGAAACACACACAGTGAAACACACACAGTGAAACACACACAGTGAAACACACACAGTGAAACACACACAGTGAAACACACACAGTGAAACACACACAGTGAAACACACACAGTGAAACACACACAGTGAAACACACACAGTGAAACACACACAGTGAAACACACACAGTGAAACACACTCAGTGAAACACACTCAGTGAAACACTTCAGTGAAACACACTCAGTGAAACACACTCAGTGAAACACACTCAGTGAAACACACTCAGTGAAACACACTCAGTGAAACACACTCAGTGAAACACACTCAGTGAAACACACTCAGTGAAACACACTCAGTGAAACACACTCAGTGAAACACACTCAGTGAAACACACTCAGTGAAACACACTCAGTGAAACACACTCAGTGAAACACTTCATTGAAACACTTCAGTGAAACACACTCAGTGAAACACACTCAGTGAAACACTTCAGTGAAACACACTTAGTGAAACACTTCAGTGAGACACACTTAGTGAAACACTTCAGTGAGACACACTCAGTGAAACACACTCAGTGAAACACACTCAGTGAAACACTTCAGTGAAACACACTCAGTGAAACACTTCAGTGAAACACACTCAGTGAAACACACTCAGTGAAACACACTCAGTGAAACACACTCAGTGAAACACACACAGTGAAACACACTCAGTGAAACACTTCATTGAAACACTTCAGTGAAACACACTCAGTGAAACACACTCAGTGAAACACTTCAGTGAAACACACTTAGTGAAACACTTCAGTGAAACACACTCAGTGAAACACACTCAGTGAAACACTTCATTGAAACACTTCAGTGAAACACACTCAGTGAAACACACTCAGTGAAACACTTCAGTGAAACACACTTAGTGAAACACTTCAGTGAAACACACTCAGTTAAACACTTCAGTGAAACACTTCATATTATTTATTTTCATCCTTTGTAATTTTTTATCCTAATTACTATGTATCAATCCTTTGCAATACATTTAAGTTGCGTAGGTACATAGTAAATTTCTACATCAATGATCAAAGTGAACATTGTATCATACAGGGCATAATTATATATACTCACTCTAACGACGCATTTGGTATTTATAACTGGTTTACATGAACACTGTGCAGATAGTATCACTGCACGAAAAGCCCAAGGAAATGTATAGTTACATCTATAGTAGCTATTATAGTGCCACGGGTTATTAAAAACTTATTACTATATATTATTGCCAAATATTTCTATATGCTAGTATTTTAAGTATATTTAACTTTTTTTTTGTCTAGAATCATTGTTTTTTAGTCATCTTTTCTTTACCGACGGTAGTAGGTGACTTTGTTCATAGAGTCACTTTCCTCTCTGACTGCTTCTTCCAGTCCCTTGTACTAAATTTCTTTTTGACGTCAGCGATATGGCTTTTTGTTCCGAAGCAGACGTTAAAACTCTACTAAGATAGAATCAATCAAAATTTAAAAATGAATGAAATTGTAATTTATATTCCTGCTATTACCTTATTTCTCTTCATTCCATTTTTATTGGAATTAAAATATTTCTTTTCATTGTCCAGCTTCATTATTAGTCTTAAAAATAATTATGCATTAACATTAAATAATGGTTAACCATTCCATTATGCTGTATCATTCGATGTCGATATAACTAAAGGATTTAGTTTTTTAAACTGAAAAATTATATTTTAGCAACATCAATTATAAAGAGAATGAATTTAATTATAACTAGGGTAAGTTACGAATTATCGGTCAGTACTACATCTTCGGTTATATAAGAAAAAACAATTTAAAAATAGTTATTATTACACAGTGCTATCTAATAACAATTTTTATATTTATTTTATATGACCGAAGATGTAGTACTGACCGATAATTCGGAACTTACTCTATACAGTTACACGCTATTAATTTTTCTAGTAAAACTCATGGTCAACCTACCTAAATTAAAATTAAATAAAAGTTTCTAAACATAAATGTATACCCTGATCAGAAATTTATGAAGATGTCGATCAGTCAATCCAATATCATTAGAAACTCTGGCGCCATAGTTACAATTCACAGCAACTGGATATCTTTGGCCCATGTACAATTGAAGTCATTATCATACAGTATCAATATTGTTCACCATGTTAAATGGTAGCTAGGAAGTGGTGAACGATCATGTCGATCATAGATCACCTCATGGCTTAGACTTTAGGGTAAGTTACGAATTATTGGACAGCTCCAAAATTTCGGTCATATAAGAAAAATTTATATTTTAAAAATTTTATTCGTTAATTTAATTGGTATCCATGATACCTTGCAGGTATCATGGATACCAATTAAAACAATATTTTTTTCTTATATGTCCGAAGATGTGGAACTGTCCGATAATTCGGAACTTGCCATAAATAGATTTACTCCCAATATTTCATGGAATAGTCTTAAATATGAATTCAATTATTATTAAATAAAGTAGGTTTAGGAATAACCCCCATCTGTCACTCAGACCCCCGCACTGACCCACCAGCTGGCTAAGTGTATAAGGTCAATTATAAGCAAACATAGATTAAGTTCTTAATTATCGGTCCGTTCACATTTTCGGACACGTAAGAAAAAAATATATAATAATTATTATTTAACTTTAGTTGGTGTCCGAAAATGTGGAACTGACCGATAATTAAGAACTTCCCTAGATTAGTTTGATTCGCATTTCTTTCAGCTTCACTAATTTTATTTAATATTTTTATATAAGTTGTGATATGATAAGCCAACAGAAATAAAGAAAGTGCTGACATTTTGCAATGGAAATGTTAGATTCGAACATTTTTATTGATTGATAAGTTACTATGTATTTATGTGCATTTATTAAGAAAAAAATAGAAATCATATAGTATATTGATGAAAAGAAAGTTTTTATGTAGTTACGGAATATTATGATTGGTCCCATCTTGATCTTCTATGGCCCCACCTTAATATATTATACTTAATAGAATAGTTATCTCTTCTAAAAAAATTCTATATATGAAATAGTTTTAAGAATAGGGTAAGTTACGAGTTATTGGACGGTTCAACATTTTCGATCAAATAAAAAAAGTATATGATTATTATGTAACTTTTAATTTAAATCAACTTCAAGTTGAACCAGTGATATTTTAAAAAGTACATTAAATAGAACACTTCATTTAATCAATTTAGTTAGTTATAATTTAATATGATTTCATAATTATAATTTAATAGGATTTCATAATTATAATTTAATTGTTATCACTTGGTATTTTTTTACCAGTTCATAACCGTTGCATATCGTACATGATGTTGTACAAAAAGTTAATTATAATCAATTCCTTATGTATACTATTACCGTTCTTACCAATTCTTTATAAAACCATATGTTGTATTGATGTTTAATTATTTAATGTTTAATTATTAATTTAATTATTCTACGATATAGTTTAATTTTTATAGAGCTTTATATTAACTATAAGCTGCAAAGACTATCAAGAGGGAGTTGCTCACTATAATAAATGTTGTATAAATGTTATTAGAGATGCAATAATAGATATTGTCGTATATAGACTAAAGGTATTATAGTTGAAGCTATTGTTTTGATGTGCTCCATATAAGTGAATTTAACATCATTAAATAAACAGTTTACTAACTAACCATATCCAGTCTTTAGTGTGAGCTATTTAGTGTAACAACCTTGTCAAGTGGTATGGCGACCTCTACGCATACCTACGTAATATACACCTATACCTACGCATACCTACGTAATATACACCTATATTTACGCATACCTACGTAATATACACCTATACCTACACATACCTACGTAATATACACCTATATTTACGCATACCTACGTAATATACACCTATACCTACGTAATATACACCTATACCTACGCATACCTACGTAATATACACCTATACCTACGCATACCTACGTAATATACACCTATACCTCATTGTTACACCTATGTACATACCTAATAGTTACACCTATGTACATACCTAATAGTTACACCTATGTACATACCTAATAGTTACACCTATGTACATACCTAATAGTTACACCTATGTACATACCTAATAGTTACACCTATGTACAGTCGAAGAAAAGTGTATCCGTACCTAATGATTTTATGACAATTCACTATTTTTTTATTTCCAAAAATAACAATACTAATTGTAAATTTGTAATGCTTGTAGATATTTTAAATTTGATCTGTGTAGGGGAGGGTGGTCATCAATGGGACAAAAAACACAGAAAGATTGATATTTCATTTACTATGGGCATAATATGAAAAATAAAAAATCCATGTGTAATATAGATATTCCTTTATAAAATGAAACCAACTCGAATGCTATCACATATTCTGTTGACTAGAAAAAAATTAAATAAAAAACAAAAAAAATTGTCCCATTGTTTAACAGCGCTGGTGAACAATGGGACATGCCCTGGTGAACGATGGTACAGTTTATCAAACTTGTATATTGTTGAGGTTTGGGTAAAATTTCAAGTTCGAATTATCTCTTTATGTTGTCCCACACTTAGTTAGTTCATATAATATCAGTTTAATGTCCTCTAACTTCACCGAAGCCATGTCAGGAACATTTGGAAAATTAAGCTCATTGCACTTGAATCTTCGCCTAACATCAATATTTCGTATTTATCTTTTTCATGCTTTTGGCCAACAGAATACGTTTTAGAAGTCGCCTCAAATTCTACAAGTGCATAAATCTTCATTTGCAACATTTTTCGGTGGAGATTTGAGTTCTTCAGACGAATGGATCAGTTAGATTAAGAGTTCTATACCAGACCAAGAACAATAGTTCACAGGCCATCTACATCAGATGCTTTATGAAGTGATTTCGAAGGCCTTATCCTTAGTGGCACCAGCAAAAAGCTCTTCTTTCTCTGGTGTATCCGTTGCAATCATGCTGCGTCTTTTTCTTTTATTAGTGAAATTTGTTCTCTATGCAGTGCTTTGTGATGACCTCAGATTGCTAAAGCCCTTGAACATGATCGAAAGTCCTGCTTCAGCTGGAAGCTCTGTTTCTACAAGAAGCTCTGAAGCTACAGTTCACGTTATTGTATCAAAAAAATAGATATATTGATTCATATGGAGAAACTAGACAGTTTGGTTGACAATAAGGCACTGTCCCATTGTTAACCAAATTTTCTGTCCCAATGATCACCATGACGCCATTTTGAAAACATATGGGTATAGCGGCTCAACTACAAAAGTATAAAGGCAATCCTTTCAAATGATCATATTTTACATATTACTTAATATCATGTAAAAATGCCGTAAGCATTATATGTTAAATTTACAGATTTATAACAATTGAAACAAAGTACGAAATATTTAGTTTTATCACCCTTAAAGCACGTTTTCGCTTTTACACAGGGCTGACTGCACCCCAACTGCTGAATGCAATGCGAGTGAATGCACTGAATTATGCTTAATTTACCACTAAGATTTTGTTAAAAATTACCCTCAAATAAAAAAGTTATTCAGCATGTCCCATTGTTCCCGGTGTCCCATTGATGACCACCCTCCCCTATTCGACGACAAATATGTAAGATTTGAAAATAATAGAAAATTAGGAAACTGTGATGTGAAATATATAGTATGTATACATATCATGCGGAGACTCTTTTCTCTGATAGTACATACCTAATAGTTACACCTATGTACATACCTAATAGTTACACCTATGTACATACCTAATAGTTACACCTATGTACATACCTAATAGTTACACCTATGTACATACCTAATAGTTACACCTATGTACATACCTCATAGTTACACCTATGTACATACCTAATAGTTACACCTATGTACATACCCCATAGTTACACCTATGTACATACCCCATAGTTACACCTATGTACATACCTAATAGTTACACCTATGTACATACCTAATAGTTACACCTATGTACATACCTAATAGTTACACCTATGTACATACCTAATAGTTACACCTATGTACATACCTAATAGTTACACCTATGTACATACCTAATAGTTACACCTATGTACATACCTAATAGTTTCACCTATGTACATACCTAATAGTTACACCTATGTACATACCTCATAGTTACTCCTATGTTTACAGTCATAGAAAAGTGTATCTGTGATGACTTTTCACTGTTTACTATTTTCCAAAAGAAACTTTACTAATTGTAATCTTGTAGATATTTTAACATTGGTCTGGGTACACGATGACCAATTTGCAAGATGTGAAAATAATAGAAAACTATGATTTGTGAAATTAGTAACTTTTCTGCGATAGTACAGAGCAAGTGCATACTAATATGCAGGTAGGCCTCCCTCTTAACTCGCATGGCCTTGTAAACCTGTATAGGACCTACCACTGAACCATCATTTACGGGAGTGGTTCCAGGGGTGCCGTAAGTGGTCCTTATTTTTAATGATGCACCAACAGTGTACCATTTACAACGATTATCATTTCGATGTTAAAAAAAACGACCAATCTGTAATTTATATCGTTATTTTATTTAGTATATATTTTTTCCATACCATATTCTTTCAAGTTTAAATTTATATGTTCATACATATAAATTCATTCGTAGTAACGTAAGTTTGGTCCATTCATTGAATTGTGCAATATGGTTTTTTTTCCAATAGATGTTTATAATTGTTGCGCCTAACTAGAGGCCATCTTTATTATCATGCAAGTGATGATGTTGTTGTGGTGAATTTAAAAGGATATATTAACTCAATATATTGTACTTACATTACTCTATCCACCAAATAATTTACAGGAGACATATTAGGGTAAGTTTCGAATTATCGGTCGATACTACATCTTCGGTCATAAAAGAAAAATGGATACAAAAATTGTTATTATTACACAGTGCTATCTAATACTTCTGCAAACCCGGGTTTGCAGAAGTATTAGATAGCACTGTGTAATAATAACAATTTATATATTGTTTTTTCTTTTATGACCGAAGTTGTAGTATTGACCGATAATTCGTAACTTACCCTCCTATCACTCTTTATGTGATAATGTGAATATATATGTTATAAATAGCGATAGTGCAGTTATAGAGGATAGCGCTAGGGTTATGCTCTTCAACTACGAGGTCTTAGATTTTGTTTTGGGTAGACTCTTCGGCTTCATTTACTATCACCTCTTCATTTCCCTCTTCCATCCGTGAGTGCAGTCACCGATGCTTGTGTCCCTTTTCGTCACATTCCTTGGTAAGTGACTGCATTCACGGAGTAGCTTTTCTGCATCCATGAGCTTTGTCACCGACGGTGGTAGGTGATTTTGTTCATGGAGCCACTTTTCTTTCTGACTGCTTCTTCCAATCCCTTGTATTTAATATCCTTTTGACATCAACGCTATGGCTTTATTTTAACACTAAGGCAATAAGGGCGTGATAATTAGATGTATCTAAGTGTTAAACCCTCACTATAACCTATATTCAACTGTATAGTTAGTTACCTATATTCTACACCTTTACCAAGGCTATTCTCTTCGTTATCTTATTAGGCTGGTAATTAGTTACAATGCTAATTAATCAGATTATTCCAATAGCAATGCAATAGCCTTAGACTGACAATAAGGGTCATAGTTACATGTTAATAGGCCACACTTTCACCCCTACTGCACTGTACACAGATAAGGGCATTGCAGTTAGGAAACAGACGCTTGAAATTAGGCTAATTAAGGCAATTATTATAAAGTATATATAGTGCAGGATCTTCTGACGATATTTAATATGTGTTATAACACTATCAAATTCTTTTCATCCCATGTGGTTAAGTCTATTAATTTATAATGACATAACCTTCAAAATATGACCCATATAGTAACTATAAATATCATATAATGCCTATAAATATCATATAATGCCTATAAATATCATATAATGCCTATAAATACCAAATAATGCCTATAAATACCAAATAATGCCTATAAATACCATATATTGCCTATAAATACCATATATAATGCCTATAAATACCATATAATGCCTATAAATACCAAATAATGCCTATAAATACCATATATTGCCTATAAATACCATATATAATGCCTATAAATACCAAATAATGCCTATAAATACCAAATAATGCCTATAAATACCATATAATGCCTATAAATACCATATAATGCCTATAAATACCATATAATGCCTATAAATACCAAATAATGCCTATAAATACCATATATTGCCTATAAATACCATATATAATGCCTATAAATACCATATAATGCCTATAAATACCATATAATGCCTATAAATACCATATAATGCCTATAAATACCAAATAATGCCTATAAATACCATATATTGCCTATAAATACCATATATAATGCCTATAAATACCATATATAATGCCTATAAATACCATATAATGCCTATAAATACCATATAATGCCTATAAATACCATATAATGCCTATAAATACCAAATAATGCCTATAAATACCATATATTGCCTATAAATACCAAATAATGCCTATAAATACCATATATTGCCTATAAATACCATATATATTGCCTATAAATACCATATAATGCCTATAAATACCATATAATGCCTATAAATACCATATAATGCCTATAAATACCAAATAATGCCTATAAATACCATATATTGCCTATAAATACCATATATAATGCCTATAAATACCATATAATGCCTATAAATACCATATAATGCCTATAAATACCATATAATGCCTATAAATACCAAATAATGCCTATAAATATCATATATTGCCTATAAATACCATATATAATGCCTATAAATACCAAATAATGCCTATAAATACCAAATAATGCCTATAAATACCATATATTGCCTATAAATACCATATAATGCCTATAAATACCATATAATGCCTATAAATACCAAATAATGCCTATAAATACCATATATTGCCTATAAATACCATATATAATGCCTATAAATACCATATAATGCCTATAAATACCATATATAATGCCTATAAATACCATATAATGCCTATAAATACCAAATAATGCCTATAAATACCATATATAATGCCTATAAATACCATATAATGCCTATAAATACCATATAATGCCTATAAATACCATATATTGCCTATAAATACCATATATAATGCCTATAAATACCAAATAATGCCTATAAATACCAAATAATGCCTATAAATACCATATATTGCCTATAAATACCATATAATGCCTATAAATACCATATAATGCCTATAAATACCATATAATGCCTATAAATACCAATAATGCCTATAAATACCATATATTGCCTATAAATACCATATAATGCCTATAAATACCAAATAATGCCTATAAATACCAAATAAGGCCTATAAATACCATATATAATGCCTATAAATACCATATAATGCCTATAAATACCAAATAATG
>CANNZV010003326.1:73110-137537 GCA_947561585.1 Caprella mutica
TATACTGATTGAGCCTACCTATACTGATTGGGCCTACCTATACTGATTGGGCCTACCTATACTGATTGGGCCTACCTATACTGATTGGGCCTACCTATACTGATTGGGCCTACCTATACTGATTGGGCCTACCTATACTGATTGGGCCTACCAATACTGATTGGGCCTACCTATACTGATTGGGCCTACCTATACTGATTGGGCCTACCTATACTGATTGGGCCTACCTATACTGATTGGGCCTACCTATACTGATTGGGCCTACCTGTGCGTAACAATGTTGTGAGTGCCGCAATGTTATCAATCAATCAAGACATATCAATTGAACTTTTTTCAATTTCAATTTTACCGGACCTAATGGATTAAATTTATTCAAGTTTTGTTGTTGAACAGGACGATCATATGGTTTCAGGGCAATGCGCTTTCTTTCCCTAAAGTCATCTTGAGTTCTTTGTAATTGCTCTTTGCGATCTAAGAGTTCCTTTCTACATTTAGGGTCTCTTCGCTTAATGGAATAGGGCCTGTCATCCCTTATACTTTCAGGGACTATTTGCTCAATGAAAACGGGCATATCATCTTTTTCGTCAAATTTGGGAGGTGCTCATCAGGGTCGTCATCTGATAAGAGAGTTTCTTCTATATCATCATAAGGGTTTTCCCTCAAAGTGTAATCATTTATTTGTGTTCTAATTTTAAGTATAAAATCATTTTCATGAGTCGTAATGGGATCTTCATCGCCCGCCGTTGTGAGGCCTGATTAGAAGTCTGGATCCTCATCCTCCATTTCTATTATTAATTTTAAACTATTATCTGGAATTTCAGTGCCACCTAAATCCACGATAAAATAATGAATCTCCTCTCCTATTTTTTCTTCTTCAGTCCTTTTCACCTGCAAAGAAGAATATAATTTATACACTAGTGCAATGAAAATCAAATGTACATACATTTTTTAAATGAAAAGGAAAATATTCCAATTTCCAATATTCATACAATGCATTCATTAAAATGGTGTCCGCTGTATTCTTTTATACGTTAATTTTGAATTTGTAAAGTAAAACATTAATAAAAAATGTTCGCTGATATCAAGCTAGCAGCTGAAATTTATGCATCGTAATAATAAAAAAAAAGGGGTACTAAACTTTTAGATTGCCTTTTTCGCTCTTATTGATAAATCGATAGAAGGACGGTATTAAAAATACTTTCAGAAATTCGTAGGTTTTTAGAAGGTGAAATTTCAGGACGGACATAAGGATACCCTTTTTAGATGCAAGTTCTAATATTTTACTTATATTTAACGTGTTCTCCTAGTAGACAGGGTTTTTACCTACAGGAGTTCTAGGTGGATTTTGCCCAGAATGTGATTGATGGACGCATTGGTTACCTTCATAGTCGTGAAAGGCATTGATGAATTCCACGAGTTCCATTCATTTATCGCCCATGTTTGTATCTGCAAAGAAGAACATAGTTAATATACTACTACTATTTATCCTTAAGGGGAACGTTTCCCCAAAAATATAAATAAAGTTTATTAATTAATATATAAATTTAAAATTATCAGGGTTAATGCATTTATTCGAATGGAGTATTTTTTATTAAGGATATTTTTTTTCAATTTGATTTCCTATATTAAAATGTTTACCATTGTAATATTTTCTTTTTATTCACTGCCTTTTAGTAAGTAAAATCACATAGTTAGCTCTAAGAATAACCTTCGCGCAATGACGAAAACAATGAAGAAGCTTAACCCGGGCAAGAAGGTTTTATTCCTGGGTTATTCCCGGGTTATTCCCTTGATATCTACAATATTCACTCCTAATCTCGATTCACAGTTTGATGATGAGGGGATATTCCTGTAATAATAATATTGGATAGTATTCAAATTCTTATACGAGAGAATATTCCAGGAATATTGGAGTGCTACATTATTCGGTCAGATATCATCCAAGGATATTCAGGGAATATCATATTTTTATAGTATTCTATACGAAACTTCTTACTAAAGCACTGTTGAGTGTTGACTTTATTAACAGATGGAAGAGGAAAATGAGAAGGTGATGGGAAATGAAACCTGTGAACTTTTCTTAACTAAAAATTGAAAACATTGAAATTGAAAAGTACAACCATAGCGGTATAGAATAAATAAGAAATATCTAGTGAAAAAACTGAGAGTTTATAGAACATAAATAGAGCCTCAACAACATATAAACAAGTTGCCCAGGAATTAATTTGTGCTTGATTACATTAGGCTCTATCTAAATCATGTGCTATTTGATATTTTAATAAAATGATTGACGTATTTTTAGTTTATTTCATTTCATCCCAGTACAAAGGGACAATTGTGGAAATGCCTAGATGTAAGTAATGTGTCCTGTAATTAAAGTATTAATATTCGAAGATTATTTATACAGTTATTTGTTCAAGTTATTTGTATAGCTATGTGACAATTGATTTATGCAGTCAATTAAGTGAATAGTGATACATGGCCAGTGATCCCTCCTCATTTAGATGTCTTATTTCATTGGTATTCCTTCAATATTCCCTCTTCCTTTAGATGTCCTTTTCCATAATATGTAACACATTTAATCGAAAATTAGGGTTAAGTAGTTTGAATAATTGAATACACCCATTACTCTTTTCGTATATTGGCATTAAATAAACAGCTCTTTATAATTTAACATTCTTAAATTGCCTTATATTTGATTTTAGAGTGTTGCTGTGATGACGTCACGTAAACTAAACGTCTTGATTGTCACTAAAATTCTAATAGATGTCCACAATTACTTTATATTTACCCTTTCTATTAGATAGATGGAAAAATCCATCGAAAAGAAATCATTTTTAAGTAATAATTTAGAAATGAGAATATATCTTCAAAGGTGATATTTTTATGATTCATTTTAGATACATGTGGCTGTTATTGCTATTTCGATGATAATATTGGATGTCTAATAGCTATCTATTTCGAAGCAATTCCGATTTTCGCTACAACTAGCAACATATATCGCTACAAGTAGATAGCTAATAGAAAGGACTGTGTTTACTGGGATAAATATATACCTATTAGATATACAAGACAAGTACAGTGTTTTTTTTTTTCATTTTGCAAGACTTTGAGCCCCCACAAGGAGTATTTGGAATAAGAATTTAGAAGAAACAAATATATTTTCTTGAAGATATGGCTTGGTACTTACATTTCCTGTAATGCAAACATATTTGAAACTCATTGAAAACACTTCAAAAGGCTATCTTCAAAAGTTTTGAAAATGGTCGCCAGAATCCTGTAGTTAAAGTCTTGGGCACTTCAAGACGCTCTTCGTCACCCTCTCGATTATTACTGTGTCATAATTTGCAGAGGAGAATCCACATGATATTGTTGAATGAAACTATTGAAATGACAAAAAGTAATGATATTTGTTGCGATTGTTGACGTAAAATTAAATTGTCCAAGCATTCATCGATGACGACGACCCTTGTGACTGTTAATGATCCCTATAAAATGACTTTGCTGAAAGACAAAGTGAAGCAAACATTTTTGAGCCACTGCAACATGACGCAAACTCTGGTGGATGGAAGTTGTTGCTCCATCTCATTGTACAAGAGTGGCTAAGCAGTTCTTAAAGAAGAATTTCAAGGACGAGTTACCAGATGAGACACTGAGATCTTCTGGCCAGTACTCTAATACTATTATAGCAGTTTTTGCTAAGGGCTGCGTATCTGCAGTTAGGGGGCACGCTAGGCAAATAGGAGCAGGTGCCCAAAGTAGTTCTGTGCAGCCGCGCCGTAGTAAAATTAGCCCCAAGAGCGGTCAGTTTGGCTCCCACGCTGCGTTTACGCTGCTCTCTGGCAACCGTAATGACTACCCCGATCGGCTTAACCACTGCCTCGAATCTGCTCCTATTTTCAATTGGGTCAGTAAGAACTCAATCCTCTCGATTTCCATTTCTAGGGAACAAGAGAAAATATTTTGTATTCGGAAAAACCTCGATCCATTCATGATATGAAAGAGTTTAGTGTGTGAAGATGTTTGGTGCAAATTATAACGCAATAACAATTGAGAAGGCGACGAAGACTCGAAGACCGTCTTGAAGCCTGCAAGACTTTGACTACGGGATTTCGGCAGCCATTTCCAACACCTTCTGTAGATAGCCTTTAGAAGTATTTAAATGAGTTTCAAATAGGTTTGTATTACATAAAATGTAAGTACCAAACCTTATCTTCAAGAAAATAATTTTGTTTCCTCTAAATTCTTATTTCAAATATTCCTAATAGGTGGTCAAAGTCTTGCAAAAAGAAAAAAAAACACGCTGTAGATGCCACATTCTTGGCATCTACTATTCTTTGTTTTAGCTTTTTCTATATAATTAATGTTTATTGAATATGATTTCATCTACTAAAGACAGAAGTTACAGGTGTTAGCAATGGATGCCATCGTTTGATTCTTTTTAAGATATCAACATTGTGAATTTTTCACCTTTGACATTATTTGCTGTTTTATTCAAAGGTTGTAACAGTGGTCTCATATTTTAGAATCTACATACATTTATTTACCATCAACTGTGTAATGAAAGTATCTAGTTATTAGATAAATAGTGTCCATTCTCATGGCACTAGAAACCAGTAAATTCGAACATCAGGCATTGTTCGGCTCAAACTTCAATCTATGACCAATATCATTGTACCAAGAAATAATTAGAATACTGAAGAAAGGGAAAATGATTACGGAAATCACAACCATGCTTTATTGAAATTGGCTTTGGATAAAGCTAACTCTTTTTACAATAATAGTCATGCGATTTGTATGTCCATAAAGTCGAATATGTTTCGTAATCATTCTCTGCATCCTTCTCAGAACAACAATAAATGTGAGAAGAAGATAATGAAAATAATGAAAAATTAGTTGAAATTAAAATATTTCATGAAAATACAGTGTTAAGATGATTTAACAATGAAAGTTAATACGAAATCAATTAATACAACGATATGAAACTTACAGAGTGTAAAAATAATTAAGTCACATATGATAACACTTCTGCCTAGCGGTAACTATAGATACCCCACTAAATATTTTGTTTCATATAATTTACAAATATAGAGTGGTAATAATTTAGTTTACATGGTATAAAAGAAGTACCTTTGTCCCACTATATCAGATTAAAATTTAAAAAAATAGCATCAAAATATAATGTACAACTGACGATTTACAGAGTAGCAATACAGAGATCGTGAAATGGACCAGGCTTCAATGAGTTTTGAAATTCAATTATAGCCATTCTATTCAACCAAACAGTGTTGATTATAAATAAAATAAGTAGATTATGTGCACTCGGTAGAGCACATACCTTCGCCGCCACTTTGACTCGTTCTCTCCCAAAATCTAATAAACTGCTAACTGGATAAAGACCAATCGTCCCAATTAGTTTCATGCAAAATAGTTTAATATTTTTTGAGTTATAAGTGACCTTGACCTTTATACGGATCGCTCCCAAAATACGACCAGATGGTTCCAGGACATTGACCAATCGTCTCATCAAATTTCAGACAATTTGGTTACATGCTTTTTGAGTTATTGAGTTATAAATGGCTTGACCTTGATCTTTGACCTTTCACCCGATCGCTCCCAAAATCTAACTAAATTGATCCTGTATATTGACCAATCGTCCCACAAAGTTTCTTGCAATATAGTTCGATACTTGATTGAAAAATTCATACTCAAAGAGAAATCCATATTATTAGAGGTTATTCAAACTCTGCGTTGAAGGTTTTTTCAGTTTTCAAGCTTTCGAATAGAAAGATTTCTATTATTCATCATGAGAAGGATGGAAAACCTGGACCTGGTAGTAAATTTTATGACCAATAAGTTGTATGTTTAATACCTTCTTTACAAGCTTTTTACGGGGGTGCATGATCTTCACAAGCTTTTAAATGGTGTGCATGATCTTTACAAGCTTAAATGAATGAATTATAGCAGCAATTAAACATTTTTTTAAATATTCAAATTCATCAAATTAAATGAATGAATTATAGGAGCAATTAAACATTTTCATTAGGGGAAGAACTGTTTCTTGATATATGTTGTGAGCCATCTTTGAATAGTATAATTGATGATATTAACTCCAATATATAACACCCATTGTTGTATCACAGATACATGCACAGAGGCATTCTTGGGTGCAATATTTTTCATTGGGTGTATGATCTTTACAAGATTCTTACTGGGGTGCATGATCTTTACAAAGTTATACTGGGATGCATGATCTTTACAAAGTTATACTGGTGTGCATGATCTTTACAAGATCCCTTCTTTCTATTTCAGCTATATATCTATCCTACATTTTAAAATTGTTAATTAATCTATTAGGCCAACTTCACACTTACGTTTCTCAACGCCGCGTTAGAAATACTGTTAATGGCAAAAAGATTAGCTGCAATTGATTTTAACGGAGCCCTTCACACTTGCGTTAGAAAAATTGCAGCAATGTTTCTAACGCAAGTGTGAAGGGCTCCGTTAAAATTAATTGTAACTAAACTTTCTGTCATGAACAGTATTTCTAACGCGGCGTTGAGAAACGCAAGTTTGAAGCGGGCCTTACTACCTAGAGCTATTGTTGATTATATTAATTCTTCTTCTACTTTCCATATATCTGTTACAAAATCAAATTGTTTTTTTGTTCCCAAGTGTTTTCTTGTTTCTAGGTATGTCCTCCATTCCTAATGCGCTATTTGTTGTTATATGCATGTCCTCTTGTTACATATATGTGTCCTCTTGATCCTAAGTGTGTCCTGTTTATCCAAATAGTATCCTATATGTGTCTTATTGATCCTATGTCTGTCCTGTTGATCAAAAGTGTGTCCAGTTGATCAAAAGTGTGTCCTGTTGATCAAAAGTGTGTCCAGTTGATCAAAAGTGTGTCATGTTGATCAACAAGGCATATTTATGATCAACAGGACACACTTTTGATCTGTAGGACACACTTTTAATCAGTAGGACAAACCTAGGATCAACAGGACACACTTAGGATCAACAGGACACACTTTTGATCAACTTAGGATTAATAGGTCACACCTAGGATTAACAGGACACCTTTAGGATAAACAGGACATAATTAGGATCAATAGGACACACTTAGGATCAAGAGAACACATATATGTAACAAGAGGACACGCATATTGCAACAAGTAGCGCATTAGGAATAGAGGAAATGCATAGAAACAAGAAGTCACTTGAGAACAATAAAACACATTTGATTTTGTTAAAGATATATGGAAAGTAAAATTATTCTAGAGAATGAATGTAGTCAACAATAGCCATATAGGTACTAACAAAAATCTCTCAAATTTTTGTCTCATATTTTAATTTTCAATAGATTAATCAACATTAATAAAATGTAGGATAGATAGCTGAAATAGAAAGATGGAATACAACATACAACCATTGGTCATAAAATTCATTGTCAGGTCCAGGTTTTCCACCCTTCTCCTGATGATGAATAGAAATCTTTCTATTCGAAAGCTTGAAAACTGAAAAACCCTTAAACGCAGAGTTTAAATAACCTCTAAAGGTTCAATACTTTTTGAGTTATAAATGACCATGACCTTGATCTTTAAGCGGGTCGCTCCCAAAATTCTACCGGAATGTCATTGGACGATGTCCAATAATTTCACCAAATTTCAGAAAATTTGGTTGAATTCTTTTTCACTTATGCGAATAACAAATGATAAATTAGAAAATAAATGCAAGGTAAAATATGACCTTCCGCAAATTTGCGAGGGTAATGACAATAGAGGTAAATAAAAATGATTATAAGTGCTTGTATTATGAGGCAGAAAATATGGAACTCTACAATAATACGTACATTAAAAATTAACCGTAACAATGAAAAGTACCAATATCTAGCTAATTCTTTGATATCACATTTAATTATCAATCACTTGTTTAGTAGTGTATTGTATACATGAATAATGTCCGGATTTTATGAAGTCATTGTTAAAAAACTTTTTTTGAAAATCTATTGCTTCTATAAATAGCCTAATCTGATATATATTATTGATGATTATTGTAGTTACTGTGAAGTAAACACCAAAAAAATGTCTGTTTTATAAGTGTATGTGTAGTATTGTATACTGTGATAACATCAAGACATGCCCTGCAATTATCAAAGATTATATAGGACCTGGTGGTAATAAACGCGGGGCCTGCCTGTATATCAATAAAAAAATATTCAGTTTTATTATTTTACTGTTACCGGCCAGCAGGAGCAGAAGATAGCGATAAGAATTGAAGCAAAGACCATAAATTTCAAATTTATACCTATATATATTTAAATATTGCAGAATAGAAATAAATAATATATAATTTATTAATTTATTTAAACACAAAATTACCCTTACAAACTTTAGTATAAATATAAAATATATACGCAATATAAATACGATACAAAATAAGGCATTTCGTGGACGAAATACCCGTGCACGCAAATTAAATGTAAGTATATTACAAATACCAAAATGTCTCTCCTGAACTAAAGCTATTTTGGAGTTATGACAGTGTTCTCGCCAAGGTAAATATTAACTTACAATGTATATAGAGTATTGCGCAAGTTCATATCAAGATGATTACAGTTTTGATGTGAAAGACGCTGGCTGATGTGACCCATGATAATTATTTTTACATTGAAACAAGGAATGTTATTCATTTTTTTTAGAATAAAATGCTCTAACCTCATTTTTTTTACTAAACTGGGTGTATTCAGCATTGTGAACACTGTTCATATAATTTTGAGTAAGGTTTACTTGGGAAAAAACATGTTGTTTAAAAGTGCGTTTATATAAGAGTTGTTGATCCTGTCTTATCTTATCCTGTCCTTATCTTCCTAATTCCTACATCTTTAGAAAACCTAAATAGTTCAATGAGATCAATAACACGTTTTTCATTGCATCCGTACACAGCACAAAGAACCATGGCAAAAATTCTTATATACAAATAACTAATTAAGTCGCTGTATCTTATATGTCACGAAATGTAGGGGCACATGACCGTGTGTTCGTATATGCATATTTGTTTATGTGCATAAGATTCTAAAATTAGCATACCTTGTAAGTTAATATACATTGGTTCTCGCAAATGAGCGACATATTGAAGTATTCAGTTATCATCAAATACCATATATTTAAGTAACTAAGCAATTCAAGATAACTTATCTAAATCTCAAGTAAATTAAAATTAAAGGTAATTAACCACTATTTTGAGTATTTGTATTTTAACCCTAATGAGTTTCACTGTCAGAATCAACGCGAGAGTTTGATTATGTGTCAAAAAAACACACATGTCTTTATTATAAATCTACGGTTCTGTAGTTTTTATACTAAACAAATGTGCACCAAATTTCAAGTAAGAATATATAACATATAATGAGAAATAAATAAATAGGTATTTGAGACATTGGTAACTGAGAGACAAGAGCTGTGATTGGGTTGGGTGTGACTCAATCACAGCTCGCGCATGTATCTGTACTTGATGAAATAATGGACAAATTCGTGCGTATTGGCTAACCTTACTCAAATTTAGGTTGCCACACGTCACCAAATTACAATAAATTCTATAATTTACGTGATTTACGCAAATACAAAAATATTTTTCAACTATTAAATATAAAAGTATATTTGGTATTTATGTATGAACAATGTCAAGAAAGGCCAGTAAATTTAAAGGAATGATATGAAAGATATAAAGTAATCTAAAAAAGATGTGCCTAGAAAACACACGTCAAACTCTCAAGGGTTAATAAATGAAATTATTTTACAACTAAATACCTTAAAGGTCCTCTCCAGGCTCCGGGAAAAAAATGAGTTTATAACATAATATTATAGAACTAAGGTCTACGATCATTATTCTGCAAAACGCATACAATTCGGTTCAGTATCTATTTTATAACTAGTTTTTGAAGTTTTTTAGTACTCTGTGAGCAACAATTGAGCGAATCACCAATCTGATGCTCAAGAAGAAGATTCTACACTCTTTGTTATGATTACAAATTTGAATTTTATAAACAAACCATGCGTTTTCGGCCATTATTTTAGATAATAATTGTTTCCTAAAGTATATAAACGCTTCTATTATAAATTCATTCAATTTTATACTTTTACACGAATATTAAATGGATTTATTAAACCTAATAGCTAGTTGACAATCAAAACAAATGGTGTACATTCTTTTTCTTCAGGCTGAAAATTTCTGAAATTAGTAAGTCGGAGGTAAAATAGGTTTTGTAGAGTTTTGATTATAGAAATTTTTAAAAGCATATAAAATCAAAAATATGCTACCAAATTCGATGCGGTTTGCATCAAAATAATAAGAAACATTAGCATCGTTGAATAAGGCAATAAAAATATTTGCTTGGAGGGGACCTTTAAATGAAAATAATTAGCTATTATTGTGTTCTGAATATATCATATCATATTTTATTATCAATCATCTGGCTACAATATCTTTTCACCCAGCAGTGTACATTTTCAAATTACAAAGTTTGCAACAATGAGTATTACTCAACAAAATTGATCTCTATAAAAAATTTGCTTATAATCGGGTAAATGAATTATACCAAATATCAAATCGTAGGTGAGAATTTCTATGCTTTAAATCAGGGTATAAGACTAATTTTACCTCATTAAGTAACTATTCAATTATGAAAGAATAATATTTTGACTTGCATACTTTCTTAATAATTATACAAATTACTTTATTTTCAAAATCAGTTATAACAGAAATAGCTACAACCCACCATGCAGATTCTGTAATTCGAAATGATTATTTACCTTTCCCATCATCCCAATTGCAATTAAGTATCACTAATTTATATCAATATCCTTCCTATATTTTTCTACTCAATTGACATTAATTTAGTCCTTTTGATCGTTGGTGTTATATGTTCTTTAATAGAGAAAAAGTTCTACTTCGCGAAAAATGATTCGCATGTAACCTTTCAAGAACTAAAAGCATTCGAAAACTTTCATTTTTTAATTTGATAGACATAACATGGAATTGGAATCCAATTGTAACCTATTGGTTAAAAGTTTCTCTCTTTATTTGATCTGAAGGTATTATATGAAAATAATCTCGGTTCTGGCATTTGTCAGCTTGTTGAAGGGAGTGATTTCGCATTGTGCAAATGGAGGAAATCTTAAGGAGAGTTCATCCTGGAAATTGATGATATCTCTGTTGAAAGGATATGTTGCGTATCCTAAATCCTTAAATTTCCACATGAACACAAAGTCAATTACTAAGTAGCAAAAGAAGTTGATGGCCACAGCTACAATGTGTATCAAGAAACTCATGACGAAAACATTGTTGTGTGTGCCGCTGTTGACCATGTAGTATTGGTAGGCTTCCTTGTAGCTCACTTGTTCTTTGGGGGAGGCGAGAAGGTCGAACAGTTTCTTAACCTTAGGATTCTCAGCTCTTTTGCTCATCTTATGAGGAATATAAAAGACTAGAGCAATGAGGAAGAGCACCCAGTGAACCCATCTGTAGAAGAGTAGGTAGGTCTTTCCAGAGATGACTCCATTGGCATCCTCAACATAGAGATAAGATGAACAGATGTTGAGGTAATCTGGTCTGATTTGGGAGTCTGCATTGTACTTGCTGGTGCAGGTGAGAATGTTTATTCCACCAAGAGTAGGAAATGGCAGCATATCCTCCAAAAATCAGCCAGAAGGTGTAAGTGTAGAACAGCTTGAGGACTGGGCTGTCGCAAAGACCTACACCGTCAGAAACTGTCCTCTTTTTGAAGGCATTCATGACTTCTGCAATAACTTCTGCAATAACTCCTCCGTGCATAAGAACAATGGGAACAGGTCCAGCAGCTGATCATATAAAATTAAAGAGGACCCGTATCAAAGTGCACCCAATTAACAGCAACAGGAAAATCCTCCATAGGAATATATACATTTATTTTATTGGGCATATCTTCATATATCATTCCGTTCATTTAAGAAAACTATACTGCATTGAGTAGCGATTTATTCATTTTTCAATTCAGTATAATTTACAAATAATTAATTATGTTCAAACTTTTTCTATGGACTATTAGATTTGTCTTCACGTGTTGTATCAGATTGTTTTCTTTTGTGGTTACCCAGATTGCCGCTAGAGAGAACTGTTAAAAGAAAATGCAATATTATTTGAGGTAAAACTAAACTATTTTCGAACAGGATGGCGCGTGGTCGGCTTACCGGATTGAACAAATCAATCAGGAAAACAGGTTAAAGCGGGTTGCCGGCACTGACCTGTTCGAGCCTGTTTTCTCTGTGAACAGAACACTTGTTAATGTATTTCAATTCCGGAAGCAGGTACGCGGGCAATGAAAAGAGGAAAAAATAGATCATGCGACTTCACTATTTCGAAACGTTACATAAGAAAATCTAAAATTTAATTTTGGTATTGAATTAATAAATGGAAAGGAAATAATTTACGACTTTAATGTTTGAGACGCCATTGAGCCTATTTTGGCCTATAATTCTGGATACAGTTGTTTGAGGTAGTATGAGAACGAACTATCAGAGAAAAGTGTATCCGTCAGCTGTAGTATGCTATTTTAGTATTTTTGACCTTTCTTATTTTTTGCATATGGCATTTTAAAGAGTATTCCTCCGCGCTCAAAATCCCCCATTAAGGAGGAGCCTATTGCTAGGGTAGAATGTTGGGGTAATTGGGTGAAATGGGGGATAATATGTGTATTATTTTTGTATATTATTTAAATTAAAGTAAAAAAATATAGTTTCATTTTGTAATGAATACATGTAATTTTTATAATTTGAAATGAATAATTATAATTTTGAAATTTTCTATTCAATTAACCTTGGTATATATTTCATACGATTTACTCTTGTATGTTTTTATGCAATTTACTTTCGACCAATTTTCGTTCTAATATTGAAACTAATAAGTTCCAGGGCTGGGACAATTATGCTTTAAAAACTATAGATCTCAAAAATATTACAGACGGAGAGAATTAAAGAGTATTGAATGGTTCTACACCAGCGGTATATAGTATTCGATACCATTTCATTTAGTTTCGTCTATGATATTTTCGGGATCTATAGTTTTTAGAGCATATTGTCCCAGCCCTACTAATAACTATTCGAATTTGAGGTAAAAGTAGATTTCTAGCTTTAGCTTTGTTAAATTTCATTAATTCCAAATATATCATATATAACAATCATTCACACAAGAACGTTAAAAACTAATCCTCTTCAGATAAGATTTTAAATAACTTCGCTTCTTTTACACCTTTAAATTATTTGTTCGCCTATAGGCTATATTATTAAAACTATAATACACGTTTTCAACTTTGTGGTAAATGTCTATAGTTTTACTTTTAGTTTTGTCAAATCTTATTCCACGAATATTTTATATTATAATCATTCATACAAGACCATTTAATCGTCTGAAGATATGATTTTTAATAGCTTCGCATTTTTTTCACATTTAAATAATTTGCTGGCCTTGTATAACCAGTCTCGGTTATAATCCAAAGATTTTCTGCATTCAGAATTTCAATAAATTAATAGTGATGACTAATTTCGTCGATAAGACAAGTTTCTCTTCTTTTTCAAAGTCCTTTGTGTGTATAATTTTTTTTAATTAATTCAATATATTGGCCAAAATGTGGAAATTATTGAAATTTGTGTTTTCAAAATGATAATATTTTATCCTTCGTCTCAATTTAATGAAAACAAAAAGTAAGTTGCTGATAAGCGTTTTTATCTATTTTCAGCAATTTATAAGTAAGTAATTTCCTATACGGCTATACCGATGCTTTCTATCTTTTAATAGAGTTCTTTAATTTAAAAATTCTTTTAGGCTAATGAATAAAAGAAAGTTATGACTAAGTTTAGCTTAATTTATTTAGTTTAGATTTTAAATGCAGTAATTTGATGGATTTTTTATCATCTAGTGAAACGATTCTTTACAGTTTAAAATTTTATATATTAAATGCATGCACTACCAATTAACAAGCAGTGATATCGTGAACTAAAAATAACTGAAGGGATCATTATTTTTCTTCTCCATTAATGCCACATCGCCAACGTTGATAATAAAATAAGTTACAAAGTTCTAAGAGATGAACAAAAAGATAGTTTCTCCAAGAAGAGAACTAACTGTAGCCACCTACTGTAGTTTTGGTGCTTAATTTGTGACAGCGGAGTGAAACTGGGATTCATGACAACTGTCAACTAAGGCTTTAAACTTGAAGTTCTATCTCTATCAAGGTATATTAACTTAACAAGGTACGCTACGCCTTGATACGAATTTTTGACTCTTCTGCGCATGAACAAATACGCACATACGAACTCACGGCCGTGTGCCCCTGCAATAATAGATACAGCGACTTAATTAGTTATTTGTATATAAGAATTTTTGCCGTGGTTGTTTGTGCTGTGTGCGGATGCAATGAAAAACGTGTAATTGTTCTGATTAAATTATTTAGGTTTTCTAAAAATGTAGGAATTAGGAAGAAATAGACGGGATAAGAAGAGACAGGATCGACAGCTCTTACATAAACGTACTTTGAAGAAAAACAATACGTTTTTCCCTATTAAACCTTACTAAAAAATATATGAAAAGTTTTCACAATGCTGAATACAGCCAGTTTAGTCCAAAAAACAAGTTGAAAGGCATTTTATTCTAAAAAGAATGAATAACAGACCTTGTTTCTATGTAAAAATAATTATCATGGGGCACACGGCCGCACACCAGCCAGCGTCTTTCACAACAAAACTGTAATCATCTTGATATGAACCTGCGCAATATTCTACCTTGTAGTTAATATACCTTGATCTCTATCATACAATATTAATATTATACTTTCAAAATAAGATAAATAAAGGATAAACAGAAAACAGATAATCATTTTATATTTATGTATTTATAAAAATAGTGTTTTACAAAAGTTAAAAATAACAATTTAATTAAGTAAATTTAAAAATTACTAAACGAATAAATACACTTGCAGGTTATTTCTAAAGTAAAAACTACCCGATACAATCCTTACTAAAATAAAAGATTTCTGACTAGTACTAGTTTACTTGAAGTGTCAATCTTAGAACAATTTTTAAAAGCTTAGGGTTGAATAAATAACATGAACCAACAATATACAATTAATTCTATATTTACCTACGATTAAGTTTTTTCAAACGCATAGCATAAATAAAACTACACAAATTAGTTCGGTATTTTATGCACTTTTTCACGGAGAAAGGTCGATGAAAATTAAGAAGTAATAAGCATGAATAAATGGATATCACAGACGTAACTTAGATGAGTTAAGAAATTTGAATCCTAAATTTAATGGCGATTAAAATGATAGATGTGTCTGGAATCGTAAAGATTGTTAGGATGCTAAGTTTATTTATGAATGATTGCGGAATAAGCATGTCGGGGAATGAGACTAGACTTCCCGTGAGTGATGAGAACTACACTGATAGTGATGAGAACTACACTGATAGTGATGAGAACTACACTGATAGTGATGAGAACTACACTGATAGTGATGAGAACTACACTGATAGTGGTGAGAACTACACTGATAGTGATGAGAACTACACTGATAGTGATGAGAACTACACTGATAGTGATGAGAACAACACTGATAGTGATGAGAACTACACTGATAGTGATGAGAACTACACTGATAGTGATGAGAACTACACTGATAGTGATGAGAACTACACTGATAGTGATGAGAACTACACTGATAGTAATGAGAACTACACTGATAGTGATGAGAACTACACTGATAGTGAAGAGAACTACACTGATAGTGATGAGAACTACACTGATAGTGATGAGAACTACACTGATAGTAATGAGAACTACACTGATAGTGATGAGAACTACACTGATAGTGATGAGAACTACACTGATAGTGGTGAGAACTACACTGATAGTGGTGAGAACTACACTGATAGTGATGAGAACTACACTGATAGTGATGAGAACTACACTGATAGTGATGAGAACTACACTGATAGTGATGAGAACAACACTGATAGTGATGAGAACAACACTGATAGTGATGAGAACAACACTGATAGTGATGAGAACAACACTGATAGTGATGAGAACAACACTGATAGTGATGAGAACAACACTGATAGTGATGAGAACAACACTGATAGTGATGAGAACAACACTGATTAGTACTGCACTAGCGAGAAAATCACTAGCGAGAAGATCACTAGCGAGAAGATCACTAGCGAGAAAATCACTAGCGAGAAAATCACTAGCGAGAAGATCACTAGCGAGAAGGACACTGTGGAGATGGACACTGCAGACGAGCACTTGTGAATCTGAAAATAATTACAAACGGAATGATTTAAATACTCTCGATATTTATTTTTAAAAAACGTTACAAGCAACTATTAAACTCAAGAAAGCTGATTAAAGAAAACTGATAAATTAGAATTATTTTTTAATTTCATGCTATAATAAAATAATTTGATAATTACAAATAAATAATTGTATTGAAAATGAGATTACTGTTCTACAAGAAATGAATGTATCCAAAGATTTGATAAAAAAAAAGTTGAAGTAAATATTTGCTTTACACCCAAAGTTTGTCAGTATCGTGCGATCTGATGTCTAAAAATTCTAGTCAAAAGAGTTTCAAAACTACCAAAATAGAAGACAAGAGGGGTTGTAAATTCTGAACAACGTGAATGCGAAGCAAATTTGGTATGTTGAAATTGATCCACCTTCGAGGTCAAAATATAAAAAGAATGAAAAACTCGATTCATGAAAAAAAAGGAAAGTAAATCACAGATATATTTAACTATATCAAGTGAACAGCTGTTTCCAATACTAGCATAGAACTAATTAAAGAAAGAGAGTAACAACTTGCACAGATATTGTTATGATGTGCATTATGCTGATGAATGCCTTGCGAGAGGCTGAACCGTGAACGATAGAAAGAAGAGAATAATTAATATCTACTGAAGAAAATGGTGTAACATAACTATATTTTATAAATTTGGAAGGTATCAGCCCAACAGAAAATACATTTAAAAAATACAAATAGGATTAAATGAATGAGAGCGAGCTAAAAAGTCAATTTCGGTACTATAGAGCTCAAACTGAAAAGTATGGAAATATATAAATAAACAAACAGTTTCAGGATAGAGCCCCTAGCGGCTTAATTTTAATAAACTTTCAAACTTCCATTATATTACTGATGTTGCTTCTGGAATATCTGGCCACATGGGAAACTTGAAATTATTCCAAGAACCTACATTAATCTTGTTCAACTTTTGAAAAAGAAATAAAAAATAAAAAATGTACCTAGTAAATACGAAGAAATGTGTATGCTCTTCCTTTCAAATCTAAAGGCAAGTAAATCGGTGACATACAGGTGAAGTTATAGGGTAAAGCTGGTAAATTGCGGCACACTAACAACAGAAACATCATAGATTCAAAACACTCGTTAAAAACTTGAATTAATAAATTATAGCATGCACTGCGCTTCTTTTGGTAGCTATGCAATATTTTTATGTAAATTCAGTTCAGAATGTTTTAGAGACTCTCATGACAGGGCCGCAATTAAAAAATAATTGAAGGACCGCAATTTACCTGCGTGACCCTAGGTGAAACCATAAGAGCAGAAATCATTAATTTTTTGCAAGACTTCGTCACAGCTTTTAGCAAAACGCGATAGCTATCTTCACCTCTATAAAATATTTAGAGTACTTATCAAAGAGACTAAAATTTTCGTTATTTTCAACTCTAAAAAAATGTTTACAGTACTTATCAAAGAGACTAAAATTTTCGTTATTTTCACCTTTATAAAATATTTAAAGTATTATCAGGGAAACAAATTATGACTACAGTTAGAATATTAATTACGAAAACCGTGGATTTTTCAGTCAATATTTTGAGATTTGGCACCGCTGCTTTGAATAAGCCCCGCCTTTTTTTTACGCTACTTCTGGTTCAAAGACAATGACCACACTCAACCATTAATGCAGTACAGAGCAAGCGTGCACGTTTTTGGCAACAAATCATCGCCAGCGGTAGCCACATACGGACTCAGATATGCAGCCGAGCACGCTGATTGTGTTGGCGAAACCCCAGCAAGGCAGTTCATAGAGAACAACTTCTATGTTGACGACGCCCATGGAGCAACAGAATCTGCCGAAGAGGCCATTTGCCTTCTTAAAGACACTTCCAAGATATTGAAACAGTATAATATTGTACTCCACAAAATCAACTCTAATAGCAACGAAGTCTTGGAAGCATTTAATGAAACCGAGAAATCTGACACATCGGCATTAAACGAGTTGCAGAAGTCAGATTCTCAAATACAGAAAACTCTAGGAATAGCCTGGAACACTCAATCTGATGAGTTCGTAATGACTGTCGCTCTCCCAAAGAAACCATTCACGAAAAGAGGTGTAGTGGCAGTAGTCAATTCTATCTTTGACCCATTGGGTTTGGTGTCTCCCATAACATTAGGAGGCAAACTTATTCAGCGTAAAATTCTCCCATCTAATAAGCACTCCACTGAAGAAATACAGCAATACGGATGGGATGATGCACTACCACCGCAGTATCTACCTTCTTGGATTGCCTGGAATAGTTCCTTAGAGGATATATCCAAGATAAAGCTCCGACGCAGTATTGTTCCTAAAGACTTCGGAGATATTGGTAAACGAATGATTCATGTATTTTTTGATGCCTCTGAAGAGACGATCGGATATGTCTGCTACTCCGAGTTTCGCAATGAAGAAGGTGTCAGGAACATTTCATTTGTTTGTGCATCTTCAAAGGTAGCCCCTAGAGGAGCAGTTTCCATACCAAGACTAGAGCTATGTGCAGCGGTTGAGGCGGCCAAAGCTTCAGTGGAGATAAACTCTGAACTTGGGCTGTCGCCTGAAGATACTTACCTCTACACCGACAGTATGGTAGTCCTGGGCTACCTAAAGAACAGCGAGAAGAGATTCGCAAGATATGTATCACGAAGAATCAACATAATAACAACCTTGTTGCCATCCACATCTTGGAGATACGTTTCTACTAAAGAAAACCCTGCAGATATAGCATCCCGTCCTCATTCACCACAATCACTCCTAGATTCGTGTTGGCTAATCGGCCCAGGTTTTCTTCACACTGATGACGAGTACGATATGATTGAGGTAGAATCAGCTTTAGACGATTTGGAGCTCCCAGAAGTCGTCGAGAACAATGTCGTTACTTTGACCAGCAAAATAGAATCATGTTCTGTATTCTATTCTCTTTTTCTTAGATCTAACAACTGGTCATTTATCTTAAATGTTGCTCGCAAGGGAGAACTCAGCTTGCCAAAGTCACATCATTTGCACACTCTCAGAATTTTTCTCACAGATGAGGGCGTCATTAGAGTAGGAGGACGCATACAAAATGCAGAAGTATCTTACGACGAGAAACCCCTACCTTATTCCCCACGATCATCCCTTGGCCACGGTAATTGTGCTCCATTATCACTCGCTAACGAAACATCAAGGAAGACACGTGACTATGGGAGCTATACGAAGCAACGGTTTCTACATTGAGAAAGGAAAGAAAATAGTTCAAAGAATCATAGGTCAGTGCGTCATCTGTAGAAAACTGAGATCAAAATTAGGTGTACAGAAGATGGCAAATCTCCCTACAGACCGCCTTGAAGAATCAACTCCATTTACGAACACCGGCATCGATGTGTTTGGACCTTATTTGGTAACTGATGGCAAGTCCACCAAGAGAACCAACTCCTCTAAGAAATCCTGGGTCCTACTATTTACTTGTCTTGTATCTAGAGGAATTCATCTGGAACCTCTCCCTAGCATGGATACTTTATCATTTGTGAATGCACTCCGACGCTTCTTTTCAATCAGGGGAGTCTGCAAGTGTCTGCGGAGTGATAGAGGTACGAACTTCGTTGGTGCCCTCAATCAGGGTGCTACCTTGACAGAGATTGAGAGGGAAGTTACTTCTCATGACTGCAAGTGGATAATGTACCCTCCTTATTCGAGCCATATGGGTGGACCATGGGAAAGGAAAATTGGCCAAGTGCGGAGAATTTTAGACACAACTTACCTGAAAATTCGAGATCATGCCTTGTCACGTGATGAATTCTCCACGCTCCTAGCAGAATCGGCCGCCATCGTGAACAATACTCCACTAACAGCCATCTCAACAAGCCCAGAAGAACTAATCCCAATCAGTCCTGCTGTGCCGGCATCGGCATAATTATTTTACGCTTCCTTGTTAGGCGATACCATATAATAAAGTAGTAACCTTATCTGTCTTTAGCAAATTCCTACCGACTTTTTGTTGCTTTCCTTAGCTAAAATTTTAGTGGTTATATTTTTATATTTCGTCAGATTAGCCGCTGTACCTTTGTTCGTTAGTTTGTGTGTCCTTTTACATTAGATTTAATTAGCTAAATAAATTATGTGCATTGTGTGTTACAGGGTAATCTATTCTAAAATTTAGTGAAAAATTGTTGACAATTTTTGTGAGAATGTTACTGTGAGTGTATAGTTACCCAGACTAAAAACCAGATCAATTCCGCTGGAGGCTAAAAACACAGTTCTGTAAGTGTTAATCTTTATTGCTCTACCCATATGAATTTTATAATAAATAGATAGATATGTTTAGTATCTTATATTTGTGTTTTTACCTCAGGTCACTAAACCAATGAAGTAAATTTATTGAAGAATAAATTCTAGAGAATCCTGCCTTTTACTTCCACGGACAGTCTAGAGTCGTGACAGTGACAGAACTACAACTGCTGGCCACAGTTGGATTGCCTTTCTCTGAGGCATTAAGGTGAGACCTTTTGATCTGGTTAGATAGGAGTCAGTGGGTTCTTCTTGGAGCATCTTTAAAATAATCATGAGTGGTCAAGTCCAAGCTGAAATCAGAAAAAGTCTGAGGGCACCAGTGCCACAGTTGTCTCAACTTAATGAAATATATTTGGAGAGTCATAGCTCCTTAGAAAATATACTGGGCGAGGATCCTACAATCATGGAGTCTGAGGCCCTGCTAGGTCTGGCAAAGAGTATAAAGATTAATTTTGCTAAATTCAAAAATTCATCTTATGAACTTCACTCCAGATTGTGTGCTGTGGGTTCTGTCTTCCAATCTCAAGAAATAAGATCTGAAAGATTAAATCAGACTAAGGAAGTGAAGGCAGCACTTAATCAAATAAATGCCCAGTTGAATAGATTTCAGGTAGATGAAATATCTAATATTGATACAGCAAGTCTGTATTCAGAAAAGACAATGACACTCGGAATTGAAGATTTCAATACTCATAGTGAGCCTGTGACAACGGGATCAGGCGTTCAGTTGGGAATGGGAGTTGACACTGGTGTGAGTCTGGCGGGTGTGCAGTTGGGTGCTAGAACGAAGGAGTCTAGAGCAAATACAGTAGCAACAACAAGTGTTCATCAGGCTTCTACAATTGAAGGCGCGAAGCATTGCCTTAGTGATCATAATTTAAACATTGTGAAGAGGAACATAGAGGTCTCTAGTTCTGGTGGTTGGGGGATATTAGGAGACATGAGTCCTTTGCCTTCAGGTCCATTTTGTTCAGTGAAGGATGCTGCCTTTGATGGGGTATCAGACACTGCTGTAGGACGTGTGCAGACTCAACCAACTGAAACCTACAGTCATGCTGCACCGCGCTCAGCACATTTGTCACTTCCATATAAGTTGATGGGTAGTAAATTTGGAATTCCATTTAGGTTTCCAGCTTCAGATACTCGGAGTGCTCCTGAAATGCAATTTGGAAAAGCCAACAATGCATGCCCAATGATGAAGTCCGGTTCTTGTCTTGATCCATCACCTCTGGCACTTCATCTCCCGACCTCCTCCTCTCCCGACTTCTCTGTTGAGAGTGGTGTGGGATTGGGTTCTCGTACTGATCCACCACATCAGAAACCTCCTCTCCTGATCTCCCCTTCTCCTGGTCCCTCTGTCACATGTGGCATAGAATTGGGTTCTTGTATCGATCCTGCATCTCAGCACCTTATCAAGCAGGAATTATTTAAAAACACTGAGAGTGCATTCAATGGAGAGCCTCATAAGTTCAGAGGTTGGTTGCATGTGTTAAATAACAAGATGAGGCATCTGACCCTGGACCCAATGGATGTAATTACAATACTATCTGCTAATACTACGGGGGAGCCAAGGAAGATGATTTCAAATATGATCGAATCGTTAGGTGAAGATCCGCAGGCTACTCTTGATGCCATATGGGATAACCTTCACCAGAGATTTGGTTCTCATATACAGATATCAACATCATTAAGAAAGAAGCTGAGGAGCTTCTCCAAGGTTGGTCCTCAAGATATATCAGGGCTCCGTGATCTGGCAGATCTATGTCGCGTTGTTCTGTCTAATCAGGCGGGTAACCCAGAACTTGCAGTATTCAATACCGCAAGTGAGCAGGGAACAATCTGGCGAAAGCTACCTGATAGGCTACAAAGGAGGTGGCGAAGCTTTGGCCACACCTACAGTGTCAAATTTAACTGTAACCCTCCTCTATCAGAATTGGTAAAATTCATTAGTAACCAGTGTGATGAGATGAGTAATCCTAATTTCGAAGCGTACGATGATCCTTCCGAAAGAACTTCTGTTTGCAGGTCTGCAAGGGTCTTTCAAACAGAGCAGTCTGAGCCCGATAAGTGTATTCTGCATGAAAATGACAATCATCATACTTCACATTGTAAATCGTTCGGGAGATTGGAATATCGGGAGAAGATGAGAATCGCAAGAGTTCATAGGCTGTGCTTCAAATGTTTGTCATCAAAACATCTTTCACCTGCTTGTGATTCGAAAACATGTTGTGAGAGATGTAATGGAGATCACTGTACTGTGATGCATAAAAATAAAATCTCTTTTGATAGGAATTTCAATGACAATAATCTTATTCAGCTCTGTAGCGTCTTGTGCGACAATCCAAATAAAGATAGGAGCTGTTCAAAGGTTTTGTTGAGCGAGATTTATGTATCTGATGATCCGAACAAAAAATTGACTTGTTATGTGATAATAGACGAGCAATCTAATTCTTCTTTCATAGATTCTAGGGCTCTGAAAATGCTTAATATAGACGGTCCTGATTACGAATATACATTGACTACTATGACGGGGCTTAAAACAAAACATAGGGGTGCTTTGATTGATAACTTGATGATAAAGGGAAAAACGGAAACCAAATCTTATAGGCTTCCACCACTTTTTTCTTGTAGTTCTATCCCTGACTGTAGAGGTGAGATAGCTGATCCCGGGATAGTTAAGGCACACAGACATATTTCTCACTTGTCCCATTACTTTCCAGAAATCGATCGAACTGCCGATGTGATGGTGCTTGTGGGAAGAGACTCGGGAGTATTGATGAAGACAAAGTGCTTTGGAAACGAGTATCCTTTCGCTCACCACACTCCTTTAGGGTGGGCTTTAGTGGGTGCTTCATGTGTTCATGGCACCCCATCGGATAGAAAAGTCCTCAGAATACATCAGGAGCACATGCAAGCAGGTCTGAGTTTTGAATCAGGAGGGTTCAGGCAAGTCAACAGCGTTAAGAATAGTTTGGAAGGGCGATCAGACGATGATTCGGTGTTTCTCTCTCAGGAAGATCAGCTCTTCCTTTCAATTATGAATGGAGCTATCCACGTCAATCATAAGGGATATTTAACCATGCCCCTTCCTTTCAAAAGTGAAACCGTGTTGATGCCTAATAATAGAGTAGCAGTGTATTGCCGTACAAGGAACACGTTGCAGAGGTTAAAGAGGGATATCCCCGTACTAAAAGAATGCCTGCATTCCATGGACGGAAACATCAGGAAGGGTTATGTGGAGCCTTTAAGTTTAAGAGATGATCCTCCACTTCCTGGTAAGGCGTGGTGGCTACCAATATTCGTCGTATCTCACCCTAAGAAGAGGAAGCCTCGTTTGGTATTTGATAGTTCAGCATCCTATCAGGGAATTAGCCTGAACAATCAATTGTTGCAGGGACCTGACTGTGGAAACAGGCTCGACGGAGTGATTCTTAGATTCCGTAGCGGCGAGGTGGGATTTCAGTGCGACATAGAGGCAATGTTTCACAACTTCCATCTCCCAAAATCTGACTGTGACTTCCTCCGCTTCTTCTGGTTTCAGAACAACGAACCCTCAGGAGAAATCGTAGAGTATAGAGGAAGAGTGCACTTATTTGGAAATCGCCCAAGTCCTGCCATCGCTCAATTTGGTATGAACTATGCAGTCTCACACCCATCAAAGGTGACCTCCGATGACACCAAATGTTTTCTATCTCAAAATTTCTACGTCGACGATGGCCTGGGTGGGTCATGGAAACCTTGTACCGCGATAAGGATCCTAGAGGAGGCAAGAGAGATCCTTTCACGGTATAAAATCAGATTGCATAAAATATCCTCTAACATCAAAGAAGTTGTGGAACATTTTCCTGAGACCGAACGATCGGAGTCTTCTACAGTGAAGGAGATTGGAACAACCACCACACAAATGGTACTCGGGATGGTGTGGGATACAGATAGTGACGAATTGTTCATCCGTGTCAGTCTTCCAGTTAAACCATTCACGATTCGTGGCCTGTTGTCAATAATTGGAAGCATGTACGATCCATTGGGCTTGATTGGCCCTATTACTTTACAAGGTAGATTTATTCAAAGAGAAATAATGATGAGCGCCGAACATTCTGATAGCGCTAGAGAGAGGTATGATGATCCACTTCCTAGCAAACATCATAAGAAGTGGAAGGACTGGACAGAATCCCTCTCAAGTTTCGACCGGATACGCATTAGGAGAAGTTACATGCCTTCAAATTTCGGTTCCATTGTAAGAGCCGAGCTTCACATATTTGCGGACGCATCAAATACTGGAATATCGGCAGTTGCATACTTGAGACTTGTTGATGAAAACCAAAGAATATCTGTATCTTACTTGATGAGTAAATCGAAACTAATACCGAGGGCAGCAGTAACCATTCCCAGAGCAGAGTTGAGTGCCGCCGTTGAAGCGTCGTTCTTGTGTACTGAGGTTATTCGTGAGCTAAATCTAAAAATTGATTCTAGATCGTTGTACACAGACAGCATGGTTGTCTTGGGATTCCTTAAGAACAAATCTAAAAAGTTTTCCAACTACATCACAAGAAGAGTCCTTACAATACTGAAACATACTGAAATCGATGAATGGTCCTATATTTCCACGTCTCTTAATCCGGCAGACATCGGATCACGTTGTCACACAGTAGAGTCGCTTACCGATACATGTTGGCTTCAGGGACCTCATTTCTTGCAGTTTGGTAATGTACTAAATTTTGACAAAGAACTTCATGAAGTTCCACTTCCAGAACAAGAAAAATCTATTATAGTAATGAAAACTAAACAAGAAGAACCTTCAACTGTTAAATTAATTTTAACCAGAGTCAGTAGTTTTAATAGGGTTATTGGTGTTATTAAGCTCATCTTCTCTTTTATTCACAGACATGTTGATAGGGTGAAGCAGAGGTTCGGTACTTCACTGGCGTCGAGAAGTCCAGAAGTTACCAGAGATTTCGCCCTTCAAATCGTTCTTGTCCAGGTACAGGCAGAATGCTATCCTTCACTTATCAGCGCCCTGATGCGTGGTGGAAATATTTCGAACGAGAGCCAATCAGGCCTGTGCCCCTTCATTGATGCTTGGGGTCTCTTGAAGGTTGGCGGTAGACTCTCTTCTTCGCATCTTCATCCATCGCAGAAACACCCTATACTTCTCTCAAAAAATCATGCGCTCACTTTGTTAATCTGTATGCACTACCATGAGAGAGTGGCTCATCAAGGGAGATATCTGACTAGTGGTGCGATAAGAGAGGCCGGATATCACATCGAAAAAGGATCAAAAGTTATCAGACGTCTCATTGATAGTTGTCTCGTGTGTAAACGGTTACGGGCCCCTAAATCTGTGCAATTGATGTCGGATTTACCTTTGTCCAGAGTGGAGGAGACTCCCCCATTCCATCATACCGGTATCGACGTTTTTGGCCCTTTCTTTGTCACGGATGGTCAAACTACCAGACGAACATCAAGCAATAAAAAAACGTGGGCAGCTCTGTTTGTTTGCATGGTTTCTAGAGCCGTTCACGTCGAACCTCTCCCCGGACTTGACACTTGCAGTATTAGAAATGCAATACGCAGATTCTCTTCTATCAGAGGCGTAGTTAGACATTTCTACAGTGATATGGGTACAAATTTTGTAGGATCTGAAAATCAAAACTCGATATCCCTTTCGAAATTGAGTGATGATCGTAACCTGAGGGAATATGAGTGGCACTTCAACACACCACATGCTAGTCACCATGGAGGCTCTTGGGAGAGGAAAATAGGGGCTATTCGTAGGATCCTTGAGGCAAGCCTGCTTCCTCTTGCTGGTAGAGTCTTAACTCGGGATGAATTGAGTACCTTCCTCTGCGAATCTGCGTCAATAGTAAATAACACTCCACTCTACAATGTGACAGTTGATCCCAACGACCCCATGCCTGTGACTCCATCCATGCTTATAAACTTGAAAGACAGTCCAAACCCAGCTCCATTAGATGATTTCTCAGAAGGGGATATCTTGGCATATGGTCAGCGTCGATGGAGAAGAGTCCAGTATCTGTCAGAGTGTTTCTGGAGCCAGTAGTGGCGAAAGCACTATTTGTCCTCGCTTATGGAGCGCAAGAGATGGAATCGTAAGAGGAGGAACTTGGAAATTGGAGATGTTGTTCTCGTCAAGGAAAAGCAGTCTGAGAGAAATAGATGGCCATATGGAATCGTTACCGCTACTAAACCAAGCAAGGACGGCTTGGTTAGGTCGGTGACTCTGGATGTAGTCACTCGTTCTGGAGACGACATCGTGAAGAAATCCTACAACAGACCTATCACTGAGCTGGTCTTAATTTGTCCTGGGAATGAATCCGGGAGCTGAATTACATTGTTTTAGTCGATTTGATATTAGATCTGAACTCTCCTCGATTTAATTTTTTATCTTTAGTTCAATGGCGGGGGAGTGTGCCGGCATCGGCATAATTATTTTACGCTTCCTTGTTAGGCGATACCATATAATAAAGTAGTAACCTTATCTGTCTTTAGCAAATTCCTACCGACTTTTTGTTGCTTTCCTTAGCTAAAATTTTAGTGGTTATATTTTTATATTTCGTCAGATTAGCCGCTGTACCTTTGTTCGTTAGTTTGTGTGTCCTTTTACATTAGATTTAATTAGCTAAATAAATTATGTGCATTGTGTGTTACAGGGTAATCTATTCTAAAATTTAGTGAAAAATTGTTGACAATTTTTGTGAGAATGTTACTGTGAGTGTATAGTTACCCAAACTGAAAAACCAGATCAATTCCGCTGGAGGCTAAAAACACAGTTCTGTAAGTGTTAATCTTTATTGCTCTACCCATATGAATTTTATAATAAATAGATAGATATGTTTAGTATCTTATATTTGTGTTTTTACCTCAGGTCACGAAACCAATGAAGTAAATTTATTGAAGAATAAATTCTAGAGAATCCTGCCTTTTACTTCCACGGACAGTCTAGAGTCGTGACACCTGCTAAGCTTCTGACTTTAAAAGATCAACCGAATCCTCAATCCATCGTCAACGTGACCGAGTCAGATATCATACAATATGGCAAGAGGAGATGGAAAAGGATCCAATATCTTAGTGAAATCTTCTGGCAGAGATGGCGAGTTGAACATTTGCAAACCCTTCAAGAACGCAGCAAATGGCAACTTCCAAAGCGTTCACTAGCTGTAGGAGATATTGTCCTTCTCAGAGACAAGCAAGTGAAGAGAAATGAGTGGCCAATGGCTCGCGTTACAGCCATAAAAAAGAGTAATGACGACCTCGTCAGAAGTGTAAGAATATCCCCAAGTCGTGAATACGACAGACCCATTCATGAACTTGTTCTATTAATTGAAATTGAAAATCAATAGCTTAATTTATTCTTAAATTTGTACTGCTTGTATCTCAAAAATAGTGTATTATTTTCGATGATTAATAAATAACTATTGTCGTTTTATAATTTATTGTGAACATGTAGCTATATCATGTTATTGAGTAGAGATTATAGGTTATTATTTAATAAAATTCTTGTAGTTTTGTATTTGCTATAAGCGACTTCTCAAGTCGAGTGAGGAGTGTGCTGGCCGTAAACGACCAGCATTAATTTTTCCTATAATTTATCAACTGGTTTATTTTCTGATACCACTACTATATCTGTGTGTAATTCGTGTGGTTCACACATTTATTGGAACTACAGTCTGGATCACACGCATCACCGAAACAGCTCTGCCTGAGTTGTTTCGGTGCTAATTTTTCTATTTATTTATGATTTCCAGTGTTATAAGATAATTCAACTATATTTACTTCACTTTATAATTTCTTTACTTTATTCTAGATTCCATCAATTAATCAATATTCACTATTAAGCCCCTATTATTGCCTTTCCAAACAGCCTCTCAAATCCGTCACTGTGGTACGTTTCTTTTTTTGTCTAATATTGTTATATTTCTATTTATTTAGAGTGTTGTTTATTTACAAGTGTTCATATTTACAGCTTTACGTCATCACTAGGACTGGTTCAATAAAATAACTTCAGCTCAAGAAACGTTTTATTCCGGCCTAGACATATATCATTCATGAACTATATCACTAGTCGGGCTGTTCACAGCTCGTAAATTTTATAGTTTTTATTATTTTTAACGCATGCATTTTTAGAGGATAGCGCTAGGGTTATGCTCTTCAACTACGAGGTTTTACAATTTTGTGTTAGGTGGGGCCATAGGCTTAAAACTATGACCTCTTTATTTCGTAATTGAAGCCACCGGTGCTCTTGTAATTTTTATCATATTCCTTTACAGTGGCTTTTCTGTATCCATGAGCTTAGACACCGACTGATAGTTGGTGACTTTATTCATTGAGCCACTTTCCATTATGACTGCTTCTAAAAGTTCCTTTTATTTAATTTGCCTTTTGTTCCGATGTAACGTTAAACCACCAATTTCATAATTTAAATTTAATCATAAAATTCTTTGATTTGAGATTTACTTTAAAGGAACAAAAATTGAAGATAGTATTTATTTCGTAATCATCTAAGAAAAAGGTATGGAGACTTGAAAATCAGAAATCCAATACTAACATTGTCCTTATGATATTCTGATCTGGCAATTGTGCATGATGCTGAAATTTCATCAATTTTCCCAATTATTAGCAAATGTGGAACACTTAAAAATCGCAATTTTTGCTTTTGAAATCTTCATCTATAACTATTGACCTGAGTCATACAGAGTTTTGAAATGTGCATATTTAATGTTAAACTATAACCTAGATTTAGACATTTAAATTCATTGATCTCAATTTTTCAATTGGCAGCTATACAATTACAATGTGTGGAAAAGAAAAAGGAATCTACTAAATTTACAGACTTGAATTTACTATATGCTGAGTTCTATTTAGCTGATATTAAAGCTGAGCTCAATAGGATGTTAGAGTTCTATTTAGTAGTGGATTCAATTTTATTAATACATCTTAATTCGAATCCAGATTAAATAACTTACTGAAGAATAATTTATTTACTAAGTAAGTTAAGATTTAGTTTCATAAAACTGAGACATTAAAATCTACCGAGAAGAGATTCTATAGGTGGCTCGAAAACAATATAGGGTGTTCCCATTGTGTATACTGTATAGGGTGGCTCGAAAACAAGGAATCGAATTTGTAAGGTAAAAACTATATTAGTATCATATACGAGTTAAAATATTAGGATAAAGAATCAACTGTTGACGAAATAATTTTTACAAATAAAATACATTGCAAATCGAAATAAATTGAAACACACTTATATGTTTGAAAGATTGTTTCACGGGAAATTGGTAATGATAGAGTGAAAACAGAAACTCATCAAAAAATAGAGAACGAAAAGAGACAAACACTGTTAGCTGCACTTATACGGATGATAGAGGGAATTGGAGAGGTGATAGTAAATGAAGCATACGAGCAAAAATTTAAGACCTTGTAGTTGAAGGACATAAACATAATGCTCTCCTATAGAACTACAAGTTATAATTTAATTTATTTAAGAAAAAATCAAAGTTATTTCACTAATAATTGGAATATAAATTAGGTTATAACAATGAATTAATAAACTAAGTAAAGATAAAAAAAGTATTTTCATATAGCTAACTAAACTAATAAACTAACGATTACAAATAAAAACGGTCAAATATATTATCTCAATATTTATAGTATGCCCTCCTTCAGCTTCAAAACATTTTTGCATGCTTCGCGGCATACTCTTAGCTAAGTTAATAAAAAAATTTGGGTGGCGCCTAAGTCTATCCCACATTCTGGACACATGCTGTTCAAGGGCTTCTGGGGATCTTTCATTGGCATGGTTCCACTCGTTCACTATCCAGCCCCACACATTTTCTATCGGATTCAGATCCGGACTTCTTGCCGGCCAGTAGGGGCTGGAACTCACCATTTTCACGAAACCACTGCTTTAAGATGTTTGCAGTGTGAACTCTGCAGTTGTCCTGTACTATTGAGACCACCCTATGCTCATCTGCAGGTAGAGCAATGGTCCTCACAGCCTGTTTCACATTAGTGTCCAACACATTGACGTATTCTTGAGCTGCAATTTAGTATCAAAAGAAATAGTAAAGCTTATCAAAATAAGCTCTTGAGTAAAAAAAAAAGTTTTTTTGCCTTCTTGTATTAATATATGGAATTTAAAATATAAAACCATTTCAGAATTATTATTCAAATTCACTTCTTTCAGCGAAATCTCTAATACCAGTTCCAAATTTAAATGAGATGCTTAACAACGGTGTGCAGACGTTTCGTAGACAGACGTTTCGTCGACAGACATTTCGCCGGCAAGACGTTTCGTCGACATGACTTTTCGTCGACAAGACGTTTCGTCGACAAATTTAAAGTAATTCAATATTTTTGGATCGAGTTACGTTTGTGATTATAAAAAATTAAAACAAATTTCTTCTCAATAATTTACGTTTCATCTATAGTCTATGACTCTATACTATAGACTCTATAGTACTCTATACTATAGACTCTATACTATAGACTCTATAGTACTCTCAGAGATGGGCGAAAAGTACATCGAAAGTACTTAAGTACTAAGTACAAGTACTCGTAAATCAAAGTACTTGAAGTAGTTGCCCAAGTACTCAAATAAGAAAGTACTTTCAAAGTACAAGTACCAAGTACTTTTTAAAGTACTTTCAAGTACCAAGTACATTTACTATATATTTTAAATACTAATAATTCATATAGTCTCCATTTTTCATGTACATAAATTAGACAAAATGTTTAGTTGAATTAGATTATAGCAATTTCTCTGATCATCACAGTGACTCTTTTCTCTGATAGTACATCATCACAGTGACTCTTTTCTCCAATAGTACATCATAACAGTGACTCTTTTTTCTGATAGTACATCATCACAGTGACTCTTTTCTCTGATAGTACATCATCACAGTGATTATTTTCTCTGATAGTACATCATCACAGTGACTCTTTTCTCTGATAGTACATCATCACAGTGATTCGTTTCTCTGATAGTACATCATCACAGTGACTCTTTTCTCTGGTAGTACATCATCACAGTGACTCTTTTCTCTGATAGTACATCATCACAGAGACTCTTTTCTCTGATAGTACGTCATCACAGTGATTCGTTTCTCTGATAGTACATCATCACAGTGACTCTTTTCTCTGGTAGTACATCATCACAGTGACTCTTTTCTCTGGTAGTACATCATCACAGTGACTCTTTTCTCTGGTAGTACATAATCACAGTGACTCTTTTCTCTGATAGTACATCATCACAGTGACTCTTTTCTCTGATAGTATATCATCACAGTGACTCTTTTCTCTGATAGTACATCATCACAGTGACTCACTGTACAAGTCCACACGCTTATAATTCGTCTATGTGTTTGGCAAATATTGGTTGTGATATCTAGGTATCACAAAATAATTAAATGCAATGTACTTAAATTGGTCAATATAACTCATAGTCTCATATATGTACATGATTGTATATCAGAATACATAAATAATCAACGTCACATAAAATTATACAATATTTTGGTTTTCGATTCTATTGTTTGACAAACAATTTTCCAATATGTTGGACCTCTTCAAACTCTAGATTTTATCCAGTTTACTACTGTGTACGGGGCTGTAAATACATTTTTGGATGAGAAAAAGATTCAATTTTGTAGAGATTTTAGAACTAATCTTTTAAGATATCTTAACTGAAAGGAAAAAATGTACTTTACAAGGTACTTTTTACTTGGGAAGTAACAAGTACTTGTAAAAAGTACTTCTAAGTAATTATTCAAAGTACTTTTCAAAATGTACTTCAAGTAGTACTTGAAGTACTTACTTGTTACTTAGTACTTTAACTTGGTACTTGGGATACTATACTATAATAAGAGTCGCGTCCGTGGGTCATGCACACATTTTATTAAAAGAAATACATATTAAAAGGAGAAACAAATCATTTGTGACAGTATCATGACTACGGACTACAATATTATATTGATACTATATTTTTGAAAATTTAAATTCATATTTTGGCTTTTGAAAGATTTTTCTGTTTAATCAGAATATTGTTACCATAATACATACTTTAATTCGAATATAATTTAAATTCAATAATAGGCACTGTACTAGTAATAATACAATAATAGTCATTTTCAGTTGATAAATATCCACTGTTCGACTGACTACTGCCGGTTTTCTGTAATTGAGTGATAATCCTAGATTAAAAGTCAAGATTTAATATAAAAACTCGCCATTGAATGTTTATCGATACTTAGGTTGTTGTTTTACCAAAAAGTGTTTCTTTGAAACCAGTAGATGGCTTTAAAATACAAAAAGTTCAAAGTTATCGAACGATATCCCAACTTCGAATTTGTGATCCTCCGAGAAAAATATGAGCTTATTACATAATATTATAAATTTGTAATAGTATAATTAATATTCTTAAAGTAATCGAAACAACACATTTACCCAAGCCAACACGGCTTGGGTAAACACAAGGGAATTTATAGACAAATAGTTAAATTTAAGAATGCTCTTTGTGTGTAGATACAGTCATTTATATTTCAATGATTTCATTATCTTAGATATACAATTCTTGTCTGTCGACGAAACGTCTTGTCGACGAAATGTCTGTCGACGAAACGTCTGTCGGCGAAACGTCTGTCAACCTTAACAACATAAAAACTAATTATTCAATTGCAAATAGAAGATTCGGGTATAAATTTCAAGATTTTAACTATAATTAATTGTAACATTATGACAAAATCTTTTATTCCCTCATTAACTCACCAGTAAATCGAGATGTGATGCGAGTTAGCTCTCCAGGACCGCCCGACCAGATCCAGCCAAACATATTCAACGACACGTAACCAGAATGATTGGTTTCGACGATATGTCGTTCATCGTATCTTGTTTTGACTGGTCTCCAGACATGCATCCTACCCTTCTGGTCACTTTTGAAGGTTTTTTCATCTACGAATATGACATACTGCCAAAAGTTGTCATAAGTGTGATTTCTGAAACGGTAATAGAATTTAGCATTCATAATTGATTTATGAATAGGAATAATCCAAAAATCCTACATATGTTTTCATAGTAAAGAGTTTATTTTTTTATTTTTAAATTCAAATATTTATCTTGATTAGATTATAACTAACAACACATACTCTACAGTAAAGACTAACTTATGTTTTCTTACCGGTGCTCTCTGTAGAAATTGAGTCTCTCTTCTACATGACGTCTCGTAAGAGTCTCTCTGCAAACAGGGACATGGTGGAACAGAGCAGCTTCTTTGAGCCTATTTCTCACGGTTCGGACAGATACTCTGTTAACCAATCCTGTTCAAAGAAACATAAATCAATAAATGAATTAATTATCACAGGCTTTGATATTTATTGATTGATTTCAATTGGCAAACTAACACAATATTTAGTAATTAGAATCAGAAACAAACCTTCATCTCTGGTTATTTTCACAGCAGTAGTGAGAGGGGTAGCGCGAGCTCTAGCGATGATTGCACATCTTCATCAGCCGTGGTGGCGCGGGACCTGCCACTCCGCCTCCTGGAATTCAAATCCCCCTCTTCTACTTCTCTGTGGGTGCAAATTATTCAAATTATTCCCATAGTATTATAAATCATGTTCATTCAATGTCCTATTCAAAAACTTTTAAGAGACACAGATTTGGATAGTTTGATAAAGTTAAAATATGATTAAGTTCACCTTTTCAACCACCTCTGCACAGTACTCAAGCAACAACCCAACTCTGCACTGATTTGCCGGAAAGAAAGGCCAGCATCTTTAAGGGCAACAATTTTGCCTCTCAGAATAAGCCTCTCTTTTTCTCTGCGTGTGTTGGTTACTCCAAAATTATTATTTCGATCCATATTTCTGAAATGCAACACTAAATAAAACAATGAACGGAATAAATGGATAAGTAAGTCATGCTATAATATCACCAGTAAAAGTTAATATTCATGCTTTAGACATGCGAAACTTGGAATTCCAATATTGTATGATGGATATACTCTTGAGGCTCACTAGAGAAATTGATTTCATTTATATTTGTAGCGGTAACATACTATACTGTATATAAATATTAGCTATATAAATATATTAATCTCGAGTTAAGATAAGAAAGCCGAAGTTTGTAAATTTAATATGAATAGATTTATAACTAACTATCCCAATAATTTTTCCGCAATTCAATGCTGCTCTACCCAGTTAAAATTCGGTGCAGTATAGCGGACGTTTTACTGTAGTTTATGGCAGTCTCAGCATTTCTAAGCAGCGCTCAGCAGATAATCTCTGCTTTCTACAAATGTTTACCGCGACCTACGGAGGCCACGGCAGTATAAGGACGAGATAATCTGTGGAGGTTTGACGCGTTATTATCTGCCGAAAACTCTGGAGAACAGAGCATAGAAAATCTTCAGAGTTTATAGTCGATAATATTGGCTAAAATCTCCAGAGATTGAAGCACCACATATTGCTCATGAATCATAATCCAACAAATTAATTTGAACAAAAATACAACTTCTTTATCGATAGTGTAGCTAATAATAGGTAATAATAGCTATAGTTAATTAATTGGTGGATAGCCCTAATATAAAATAAACATTAATCACTATTGTTCTTGGTACTCAGCTATGGTTTGGCTCATTCAGTTTTATATTAAATCTATTGTTACCTAATATTTATTTAACCACGGATATCATTGAGTAATTTGTATGCGTTTTTATATTTCTCATTTGTCAGAGTGAACCACTAAATTTTTTTAAAGTAACACTTACAGAAGATCAAAGCATTAGTGAAGTCTGACAATGTTGATATCAGGCTTTATCAGAATACAGTTTTTCTGTATCTTCTCACTGAATGAACTGAAACAGCTCTCATCAGACTCACACATCGATCATATAGGTTCTAATAGTACTTCCATGCGTACATATGACTGAGAATCGTAGATACAGGAGACATTCTTAAATAATTTCCATGAATATCAAAGTGCTGATGCTTGATTATAGATAAAATGATTTATAAAGATAAATTATAAGCATACTAAACTACCATTGCATATAATGTTTTCAATTTATAAGATATTAGGTAATTATTAAACCTGATGTAGGTTATTATTTGTCGAATTAAACTTTTGGCATGTGAGAATATATAAAATATATCATAGGTATATGGAATATATAATGACATTCTTATAAACAAGCTGACATTGGCCTTAGTTTAATAAGTTTACTCCAATATGTATATATTGTATATAATGCATACAGTATACTGCATATATATAGTTAGTACAGAAAATTAATTTGGTTCATCTAACAACGATTCAATATTATAAGTGAAAAAATTGCAATAACTAACCAGTTAAAATTATATACTAATATTATTATAACATTAATCATGTATTTGTTCTTCATCCGCGCCATTTAAATAAGTAGGTATATTGGAATACAAGAATACCAAATAACACGAAATCATTATTGAAAAAATCGGTCATTCTTAATAATTATTTGAAGATAAAATCATTTCCATGCTGAAAATATCAAAAACAGGGTTGCAAAACGAAATATATAGAACAATTATTTTGTACGTTCTAAAGAAAAATATCGGATTTTTTTATTGAGAACCATTGAACCTGCCGTATTTTGAATTGTTTCTAGTTTAAAATAAGGTTCTGTGGTGAATTAATGTTTTAAGTTATTAATTTATTGGTGAAAGTGGAATTGTGTATCTATCATGTGTATAGTATTTAAGAGTTCAGTGGTTATTGTATCCTATTGAAAAAAAAATAGCTATGCTAGACTATAGTATATTATATAATCTAGCCTATATAGCTAATTTGTACTTTTTTGGGTTTTGAAATTCACTACCTACGGTCCTACCTAACTAGGTGCCTACTAGGCTACTCATGACACCAGTTATCTATCTTACTATAAATGATTTTTCACCTTGCTATGTATAATGTACTAGCACATAGGTATCAGGAAATGCACTGTAACTTGTACTCCAAGTAGCCTATGTCCAAGTTACGGCAGTATCTAAAATACGGAAAAGAATTAATAATCGGCGTGAGCGTGCACGCTCACGCCACTGTCTAAAAGCCGGAAAAAAGGAATTTGCGTGCACGCCCACGCAACTAAGTTGACTAAAATATGGAAAAGTGGAATTTTATGGAATTTCTTGGCGTGCACGCTCACGCAACTGTCTAAAATGCGGAAAAAAATTATTGGCGTGCACGCTCACGCAACTGTCTAAAACGCGGAAAAATTAAAAAAATGACGTGCACGCTCACGCAAATGTCTGAATTAAAAATAATTGGCGTGCACGCTAACGCAACTGTTTAAAATGCGGAAAAAAAATAATTGGCGTGCACGCTCACGCAACTGTCAAAAACGCAGAATTTTTTTTAAAAAATGGCGTGCACGCTCACGCAAATGTCTAAATTAAAATAATTGGCGTGCACGCTCACGCAACTGTCTAAAATGCGGAAAAAAAATTATTGGCGTGCACGCTCACGCAACTGTCTAAAACGCGGAAAAATTAAAAAAAATGACGTGCACGCTCACGCAAATGTCTAAATTAAAATAATTGGCGTGCACGCTCACGCAACTGTTTAAAATGCGGAAAAAAATAATTGGCGTGCACGCTCACGCAACTGTCAAAAACGCAGAATTTTTTTAGAAAAATGGCGTGCACGCTCACGCAAATGTCTAAATTAAAATAATTGGCGTGCACGCTCACGCAACTGTCTAAAATGCGGAAAAAAAAGAATTGGCGTGCACGCTCACGCAACTGTCAGAAACGCAGAAAAAAAATGGCGTGCACGCTCACGCAAATGTCTAAATTAAAATAATTGGCGTGCACGCTCACGCAACTGTCTAAAATGCGGAAAAAAAGAATTGGCGTGCACGCTCACGCAACTGTCAAAAACGCAGAAAAAATAAAAAAAATGGCGTGCACGCTCACGCAAATGTCTAAATTAAAATAATTGGCGTGCACGCTCACGCAACTGTCTAAAATGCGGAAAAAAAATAACTGGCGTGCACGCTCACGCAACTGTCAAAAACGCAGAATTTTTTTAAAAAATGGCGTGCACGCTCACGCAAATGTCTAAATTAAAATAATTGGCGTGCACGCTCACGCAACTGTCTAAAATGCGGAAAAAAAAGAACTGGCATGCACGCTCACGCAACTGTCAAAAACGCAGAAAAAATAAAAATATGGCGTGCACGCTCACGCAAATGTCTAAATTAAAATAATTGGCGTGCACGCTCACGCAACTGTCTAAAATGCGGAAAAAAATAATTGGCGTGCACGCTCACGCAACTGTCAAAAACGCATAAAAAAATTAAAAAAATAGCGTGCACGCTCACTCAAATGTCTAAATTAAAATAATTGGCGTGCACGCTCACGCAACTGTCTAAAATGCGGAAAAAAAATAATTGGCGTGCACGCTCACGCAACTGTCAAAAACGCAGAAAAATTTTAAAAAATGGCGTGCACGCTCACGCAAATGTCTAAATTAAAATAATTGGCGTGCACGCTCACACAACTGTCTAAAATGCGGAAAAAAAAGAACTGGCGTGCACGCTCACGCAACTGTCAAAAACGCAGAAAAAAATAAAAAAAAGGCGTGCACGCTCACGCAAATGTCTAAATTAAAATAATTGGCGTGCACGCTCACGCAACTGTCTAAAATGCGGAAAAAAAAGAATTGGCGTGCACGCTCACGCAACTGTCAAAAACGCAGAAAAATTTTAAAAAATGGCGTGCACGCTCACGCAACTGTCTAAAATGCGGAAAAAAAAGAACTGGCGTGCACGCTCACGCAACTGTCAAAAACGCAGAAAAATTTTAAAAAATGGCGTGCACGCTCACGCAAATGTCTAAATTAAAATAATTGGCGTGCACGCTCACGCAACCGTCTAAAATGCGGAAAAAAAAGAACTGGCGTGCACGCTCACGCAACTGTCAAAAACGCAGAAAAAATAAAAAAAGGCGTGCACGCTCACGCAAATGTCTAAATTAAAATAATTGGCGTGCACGCTCACGCAACTGTCTAAAATGCGGAAAAAAAATAATTGGCGTGCACGCTCACGCAACTGTCAAAAACGCAGAAAATTTTAGAAAATGGCGTGCACGCTCACGCAAATGTCTAAATTAAAATAATTGGCGTGCACGCTCACGCAACTGTCTAAAATGCAGAAAATTAAATTTTTTGAATCAATTTTTTTGACTCAATTTGATGACTCAAATTTTTTTGACTCAAATTTTTTTTGACTCAAATTTTTTTTGACTCAAATTTTTTTGACTCAAATTTTTTTGACTCAAATTTTTTTGACTCAAATTTTTTTGACTCAAATTTTTTTGACTCAAATTTTTTTGACTCAAATTTTTTTGACTCAAATTTTTTTGACTCAAATTTTTTGACTCAAATTTCTTGGCTCAATTGTTTTACATATTTTTCTGTCTAAATACATTTTTTTAAACAACTTTTTTTTTAATTAATTCCTTCAAATATATTCTTTGAATATATATATATCTTTAATTAATAATATTTTTTTCTTTTACTATTGATAACCCATAAATTGTGATGGGAAGTACACTAGTTAGTGAGAATAAAATAGAAATAGAAATTAGCGTGACGACATATTAATTATTAAATTGTATACTATACTTTTGAATGGAATAATGTTTTAGCGTGAAAGAAACGTGCGTTACGCAACTTAGTACAATGATGACAGAAAATATAAATTGGCGTGACGATATCAATTGTATAGTTTGATATCGGATGGAATTATGTGTTGGCGTGATAGAAACGTGCGGCACGCTGCTCAGTGAAAAGATAACAGAAATTATAAATTATCGTGACGATATCAGTTTTATAGTTTGTTATTGGGTGGAATTATGTATTGGCGTGATAGAAAAGTGCGGCATACTACCTAGTGAAAAGATATACATTCGAATATTTATTATTAAATATTATATCACGCTATTGTTTTATTTACACATATTCATTTTTCCGTTTGACTGTTATCATGTAGCGTGACAATATTATGCAATTAGACACTGTTTAGTTTCTTGCTCTTTGTCAACTTTTATTACTTTTGTTCCTTTAATTTTTATGTTAGTTTCCCCTCAAACTCTTTTATAGAAAACTAATTATTATTTTCTTTGTTTAAAGAAAATTCTTCATCCTCTCTCTAAGCTATTCCAATTGATTACGTAAAAGTTTAAGTACCGTTTTTCTCTTGAAACTCAATTTCTATCCGTTTTACAGTAACACATTGTATTTAATAACTATAAAATTATACATGCGCAACCCATAGCGGTAATTTCCGTCATGTTCCACTCTAATCATGGTAAAATAGCATATAATTACAATTATCTAGAAGTAATTTAAAAAAAATCACTTAAAAATTTGGTTATTAAAATTAATTGGCTGGAGATTATTTAATTGAATTGACAGGAATCAGAATTCATTAATTAGTTTGGTAGGTTGGTGAATTTTTATTTTTGCATTACGTACTGTAAAATCTGGCAGCGCCGTTCCCCCGGAACCACACCATTGACCTTGGACCTTGGGTTCATCCCCCCATCATCCCACCCACCCCCCACCCCACACCCGGGTGGGGGGTTTTAGGTGGGGGAACCTCCGTCCATGCCAACGATACATGGGGGGGAGCTTGCGACCCCCCATCCCTCTGGCGGCGCCGTTCCCCCGGAACCACACCATGGACCTTGGTCCTTGGGTTCATCCCCCAATCATCCCACCCAACCCCCTGTAAGGAAATATCCTTCACCTAGAACTGTATATATGTTATTTTGTTTGTATGTTATTTTTTAATTGAATGTGTTTAAAAATTATGTGTTTATCCCAACTCGTTGCCCGTTATGAGTATTATGAATAAAGTCGTTAAAATTAAAATATAATTGAATATTAACCTTTAAAACGGGCAATGAGTTGGTCTCCAATGTTTTCCCGAGTTTTCCTCAGAGTAGCGAAGCTCGGAAGTAGTCAGTTGTCGTTTGATGCTACTAGGGTAAACACAACCTAGCTAGTATCTCCTTGTGTTAACGTTCGCCACAGCCAAAACCATGTCTGGCTGAAACTTTAGCTTCTCCCCCCTACCACCTGACGACTGCCGCTTTGTTGTGATGAGCTACAGTGATTGAGTGATGTCCAGTGTTGTTTTGTTAACGGACCAACCAACTCTCACTATCATTGGATCCCCCATTCCCTGAGCACCCAGATGTTTCACCGTGCTGACGGAACTAGGAAGCAACTGATTACAGTATAGGTGAGACTGACTCAAAAGCGTGTGCCGTTAGTTTCTGTACTTTCAGTTATTTGTTTCCGACTATTCATCTTACTCTGAAAACGGGCAACTGATCCTTCATTATTTTCTATTTTTACGAACTATATATATTCTGACTTTTAATTATTCTCCAATTAAATTTCTATATAACTAAATTGCTTAAATTGATAAATTGCTTAAATTGATAAATTGCTTAAATTGATAAATTGCTTAAATTGATAAATTGCTTAAATTGATAAATTGCTTAAATTGATAAATTGCTTAAATTGATAAATTGCTTAAATTGATAAATTGCTTAAATTGATAAATTGCTTAAATTGATAAATTGCTTAAATTGATAAATTGCTTAAATTGATAAATTGCTTAAATTGATAAATTGCTTAAATTGATAAATTGCTTAAATTGATAAATTGCTTAAATTGATAAATTGCTTAAATTGATAAATTGCTTAAATTGATAAATTGCTTAAATTGATAAATTGCTTAAATTGATAAATTGCTTAAATTGATAAATTGCTTAAATTGATAAATTGCTTAAATTGATAAATTGCTTAAATCTATACTATTTCAATTTCTAAATAATTAATTAAGTATACCTTCAGTAATCCAAAACATATTCTTTGAATTCTTTTTGACCAAGTTATACTATTCTAGGACCTAACTAGTGGTTTCTGCTGCGTTATCGTTGCTGCCTCTTGCCGATCAGTCTATTTAACTTGTACTTCGGTCGAACCAAAATCGGTAATAATTTAATCCTGCATTGATAATAAATATTCATGATCATATTTCACTTTATTCCCATCTTTGTTTATTATACTATATTTTCCATTTTTTCATATTTACAGTTTTCAAGATTTCCAGTTGCCCTTGCATTGAAGTTACGTGGATCACACGCACCGTCCACGGAACATTATATAGGAACTATTTTTTTTAAAACTCTAAATAGAAATTATTACTACTGTCATTAAAATCCAAATTGAACAGTGCAAATCTATAAATTATCTTATTTTGTTCTAACCTTCATATTAAATAAACTATTAACATTTATACAAATTATCTCTTCCTTCCCTTTTTCGATGCATGGCGCCCAAACAGGTCAATGGTCACCGGCAGTCTGCGGATGATTCATCTGGTGCTCTAATTATTACTGTCTAATTTTCTCATTCACAGCTTTGCGGTCGTCTATAGTGTTCAGGGGGTGAACTCTACTATTTATTACTATATTAAAATTTGAACGTTACTAGTTTGTATTCTGTTAATTTTGTACTTAGATTGTATAATTACTAATTAACCATAATGGCTGAATTACAAACTTTGATTAATAAGCGTAAATTTATACGCAAGAAAGTTTCTGAATTTCATGAATCTAGGAATACTTTCAATGAATTACTAGATGCTCAAATTAAAGAGCACGCTGATGTTCTCGATACTTATGCTAATGATATTGAAAATTTGAATGATGCTATTCATAAATATTTGATTGACGAGAGTAAAGAAGTCGGTGAGGAAGAATACGAGAGGTGTCAGGAATATAAAGATAAAATTACTAGATGTATAACCAGCTTAAGATTAGCAACAACTTCTATTCCTGTCCATACCAGTACACATAACTCTAATCCTTCCTTACTACGATCTCCTATAGCTCCTCTACCTAGATTTACTAGTGCAGACGGAGAAGATCTTACTAGGTTTCTTATCGAATTTGAAGATACTCTTAGTAAATATAACTATTCACAGTATGATCAGTTACTGCTTTTAAAGCAACAAATTAGTGGCAGAGCCCTAACTCTTGTAAATTCTCTTGAATCTGACAAACAAGGATATAGACATGCTAAATCATTGTTAGTAGAAGCATTAGCTTCAGAAGATGTTCAAATATTTAATGTTATTAAACAGCTAACTGAATTAAAATTGCCGTTGAAAGCTGAACCATTTGAATATATATCTAGAGTAAGATTGTTATCTGAGAGTGTCAAGAAATTGGATATCACTATTGATGATGTTTTGCAATATTTTGTATGGATGGGTCTTAATGATTCCTTTCAGGAACAACTAATTTCTATTACGAATAACATAAGACCATCTTTTAAGGAAATCTCTAATAATTTCTTTTCAGCTGCTGAAAGATACACACTGCTGCAGAAGAAGACTAAAGCATTCAAATCCTCTCCAGATAATTTATGCCCTGATACTCCCACACCAAAGTCCTTTAATTCCTTTGCATCAGATATTAATTATCATAAAAATAATGCTTCAGGCAGTGCAAAATTTAGATCATGTGTACTTTGCCCTGAACCTACTGATAATAACTCTATTCACCCGATTTACAAGTGTGAAAAATATCCTGATGCTAAATCAAAGTTGAAGCGAATTAATGAACTTGGGGGTTGTAACAAATGTGGTTTTACTAATCATCAATCAAACTCTTGTAGATTCAGATTTAATTCAAAGTGTAAGCATTGTCATAGCTGGCATCAGAGTTTTCTTTGTTCCCGAGATCTCAGAAAATTTAATTCTGACAGGGGTAACAATAGCAACTCTGTAAATAATCATACGGTCATAATTTCAGATGTGTATCCAGGTACGGTTTCCAGTGATAGTATTTTGCCAACATTTTCTTTTAATATTGGTAATAATTGTATTAGAGGATTGAAAGATTGCGGCAGTCAAGTTAATTTCATTGTGGAAGATCTTGTTGAGAAGTTAAATTTGAAAGTTATTAAACATGATGTAGAACTAAATTTGAATGGCATAAATTTTTCTCAAAAATACAAATCTAAAATTGTAGAAATTGATGCACGTTTTGGAACTTCTAATTTTGTAATTGAAGCCGTAACTATTCCTAAAATTAATATTTCTTTGAATATTAGCTGTCTCGGGGATATTGTTAGAAAGTGTTCGGAACTAGATTTAGAGTTAGCAGACTCATTTTTGAATGAGACCGATAATCAGATAAAAGGCCTAGATTTTATTTTGGGCACTAAGGGTGCTTTTTGTTTACCAGAATCTGATAAACTCATAGGATATGACGTGATGTCGGTCTATTCACACACGCCATGTGGTGTACTACTTAGGGGTGATGCTAAGCAACTATTATACAATTTGAAAAATTGTTTTAATTCTGGTGTTACTGGTAATGATTATTGTGATTATAAACCTTTATCGACCTTTACGTCTGTTATTTGTGATGAATATACTGTGCCTAATGTGACTAATTCTGATATATATCCCATTATTTCTAAGGACGGTATTGTAAATATTTCCCTGTTAAATGAGGCTACTGATGATATGCTTTCTGAATATTGTAAATATTTCACACATTGTAGTAGTGAAGATGTTAATGACAAAAACTCTGAAATTAATGATAAACTTGTTAAATTTGCTCTTGATAATTTGAAGATTAATGAGGATGGCAGATTGGTAATGCCATTGTTTTGGAACAGTTCAGTTTCTCATCTGCTAGGTAACAATAGAAAACTTGCGGAGGCTGTTCTAAAGTCAAACTTAAAGAAATTACGCAAAGATGATGTATTGTTAAAATTAATGGATGATGTATTTCGTGAGCAGGAATCATCCGGAATTGTTGAAAGAATTGATGATTTTGAACAATTTAAATTAGATAACCCTAATCATAGTTTCTTGGCGCATATGGGTGTTTATAAATTGAATCGTGAAACTACCAAATGTCGCATTGTTTATCTTTCTAATTTGTGTGAAAAGATTCCAGGCCAGAATTTGACTGTTAGTCACAATCAAGCGATTCATAGTGGCCCGTCTCTCAATCAGAAACTTTCTTCTGCTATTCTGCACTTGAGATTTGATGAGAGACTTCTATGTTTTGATATTGCTAAGGCATTTAATTGTATAGCATTAAATGAAGTGGACCAAAACAGACTTCTCTTCTATTGGTTCAGAAATGTGAGTAAAGGTGATTTCACCGTAGTTCCATACCGTCACCTTCGCTTGAGTTTTGGTGTACGGTGTAGTCCAACTATCCTAATGTTAGGATTATATTATATTCTAATGTTAGATATTGATAACAATGACAGTGTGCTTAATAAATTTAAGGCTTTAGTTTACCAACTATCGTACATGGATAATTTAGCAATTAGTGCAAATTCACACGATGAAATTACTAGCGCTTATAATAAATTGCCACCTGTATTTGAACAATTTGGATTCCCATTGCAACAATTCATCACTAATGATTCTAAGTTACAAGAGACTATTGATAGTGATTTTTCTATATCTACTGATGCTAATGTTAAATTACTAGGCTTGAATTGGAACAGACTTGATGATGATTTGTCTACAAAGCAAATAAATTTGGATATTTCCGCTTCTACAAAGCGTACCATTTTGTCATCTATTGCATCACAATTTGACATTTATAATTTCAATGGTCCTATTTTAAATAGGGCCAGATTATTTTTGCATGATTTACAGTGTGATAATTCGTTGGAATGGGATGATAATTTGCCTAAAGATAAATTGAAGGAATGGTACAACATTTGTAAACAAGCTAATGCTTCACCTGTTATTAAAGTCAAGCGATTTGTTGGAGAACGTACAAGTCAGTATAGACTGATAGCATTTTCAGATAGTAGCGCTCTTATTTACGGTACTGTGATCTATATTCAAGATTTAAATTCTAACCAGATATCTTTTCTAATGTCAAAGAGCCGTATTGTTAATAAACAATTCGAGAATAAAACTATTCCTTCTCTGGAAATGCAAGGAATTGTATTAGCTACTGAATGTCTAACTGACTTGTACAAGGAACTTTCAGGTCCAACATGTGTTTGTCCTATAAATATAACTGATATGTTAATATATTCTGATAGTATGGTCTGTCTTTCATGGCTGGATTCCTATGTTTCAAAATTAGATAAATTGCAAAAGAGATCGGTATTTGTTCAGAATAGACTAAATAAGATTGTGACTCTTTGCGAAACTAATTTCCCTATTACTTTCAAATTTGTATCTGGTATTGAAAATCCCGCGGATAGTGTCACCCGTTGTCTGTCTTATAAAAGCCTTTGTAAAACAAACTATCTAAGGGGACCTGTTGATGAATTTTCTTACGAACGTAGTCATGATGACATTATGTGTATTACTGTACCTAATCCACATGCTAAACTTTGTCCTAGTTTCCAGGTGTCTTCTTCTACTGTAGCTCATGAGGATTCTTTGAGATATGCCGATAACTTAGAAAGATTTTCTTTTCTCAGATTACGTGGAGTTTATAGTAAAGTCATGATTTTCATAAATAAATTGAAGCATAGAGTTGGTAATAAATTTCTAAAGCACGCAGTTGATTATAACTTTCTCAAGGAATCTACAGAATTCTTAGTTAAACAAGATCAGCATTTACATTATAAAGATTTGTTCAATTATTTTGAAGGTAACTCTGATCGTATTAAGGATATTCCTAACTTGGTTAATCAGTTGAATGTTTATGTTGATCAGAGCGGATTGCTCAGAGTGAAGAGCAAATTTTCTAGGATGACTGACGGCAAACTTGCAATTTTTCCTATACTTCTGTTTAAAAACAGTAGATTGACAGATTTGATAGTAGAGTATTACCATGTTAAAATGTTTCATTCTGGTGTATATAATTTGCTCTCGGAGATTCGTAAAATTTTCTGGATACCTCATTGCTTTACCGTTATTAAACGAAATCTCAAAGTGTGTACTGTTTGCCGTAGATTTAAAGCTAAGGGTATCCAACTAAATCAAAGTCCGTATAGAGAGAATAGAATTGATCCTCCTAAAATTCCTTTCAGAGCAATATATATGGATTATTTTGGCCCGTATAATGTTAAGAACAATGGTGTCAGATGTAAAGTTTATATTCTCTGTATTACTTGTATGTTCACTAGGGCTATCAATTTAAAATTATGTCTAGATTTGTCTGTTGTCGAGTTTCTCCGAGCTTTTCAGATCCACTGTTTTGAATTTGGAGTTCCAACCGCAGTCATGTCAGATCTTGGTAGCCAGTTTGTTGCTGGGGGAAATATCATTGCTGATTTTTTGAAGGATCCCGATTCGGTGAGATATTTTGAAGAGAATAGTGTATCCCCGATTTCATTTGACCAATACTATAAGGGTAATAGCGCTCTTGGGTCTCTAGTGGAAAGCTCTGTAAAATTAACTAAACGCTTGATATTTGGAGCGATTCGCAATTATGTATTAAATATTAGAGACTTTGAATTTGTTGTTTTCCAAACTATTAATCTTGTAAATAAAAGACCTATCGCGTTCAAGGAAAGTTTGAGAGATCCGAGTGTTGATGATTTTTTAAATGTTATTACTCCTGAGAACTTGCTGAGAGGTCATAACTTAGTTTCAATAAATCTTATTCCAAACTTACAGCCAGTTTTCTCTGAATCTGATCCGAATTGGAAACCTGGCTCTGACTTTGTTGGAACTATAAGAGACGATTATCGTTCTCTACGTAACGTTAGAGAAGAACTTGTCAAGAGATACAACTCTGAATTTATAGTTAACTTGATAGGGCAGGCTGTTAACGCTAAAGATTTGTATCGTCCTGTTAAGCATCATGGAATAGACATAGGAGATATTGTTCTCCTCAAAGAACCCAATACTAAGATAGCTAACTATCCAATGGCTATTGTTAGGTCGATTTCCAGGAACATTAATGGCGAGGTAACTGGAGCTACCCTAATGAAAGGTGCCACACGAGAAATCGTGAAGAGGCACAGTACCGCCCTAATTCCCTTATTGAGTAGAGACTCCCCTGTGGAAAATGTTTCTGTTGATATTCCTAATAGTTCTATTTCTACAGATAAGTCGCGTCCTCGACGCAAGGCGGCTGTTGTCTGCCGTGAAAGATTTCGACAGCAATCTCCATAAATATGACATCTATGAAATTTTGTTCACTTTTGTATTATGTAAATATTTTCAAAAGTGAACGCCCCCCCTGGAGTGTAAGGAAATATCCTTCACCTAGAACTGTATATATGTTATTTTGTTTGTATGTTATTTTTTAATTGAATGTGTTTAAAAATTATGTGTTTATCCCAACTCGTTGCCCGTTATGAGTATTATGAATAAAGTCGTTAAAATTAAAATATAATTGAATATTAACCTTTAAAACGGGCAATGAGTTGGTCTCCAATGTTTTCCCGAGTTTTCGTCAGAGTAGCGAAGCTCGGAAGTAGTCAGTTGTCGTTTGATGCTACTAGGGTAAACACAACCTAGCTAGTATCTCCTTGTGTTAACGTTCGCCACAGCCAAAACCATGTCTGGCTGAAACTTTAGCTTCTCCCCCCTACCACCTGACGACTGCCGCTTTGTTGTGATGAGCTACAGTGATTGAGTGATGTCCAGTGTTGTTTTGTTAACGGACCAACCAACTCTCACTATCATTGGATCCCCCATTCCCTGAGCACCCAGATGTTTCACCGTGCTGACGGAACTAGGAAGCAACTGATTACAGTATAGGTGAGACTGACTCAAAAGCGTGTGCCGTTAGTTTCTGTACTTTCAGTTATTTGTTTCCGACTATTCATCTTACTCTGAAAACGGGCAACTGATCCTTCATTATTTTCTATTTTTACGAACTATATATATTCTGACTTTTAATTATTCTCCAATTAAATTTCTATATAACTAAATTGCTTAAATTGATAAATTGCTTAAATTGATAAATTGCTTAAATTGATAAATTGCTTAAATTGATAAATTGCTTAAATTGATAAATTGCTTAAATTGATAAATTGCTTAAATTGATAAATTGCTTAAATCTATACTATTTCAATTTCTAAATAATTAATTAAGTATACCTTCAGTAATCCAAAACATATTCTTTGAATTCTTTTTGACCAAGTTATACTATTCTAGGACCTAACTAGTGGTTTCTGCTGCGTTATCGTTGCTGCCTCTTGCCGATCAGTCTATTTAACTTGTACTTCGGTCGAACCAAAATCGGTAATAATTTAATCCTGCATTGATAATAAATATTCATGATCATATTTCACTTTATTCCCATCTTTGTTTATTATACTATATTTTCCATTTTTTCATATTTACAGTTTTCAAGATTTCCAGTTGCCCTTGCATTGAAGTTACGTGGATCACACGCACCGTCCACGGAACATTATATAGGAACTATTTTTTTTAAAACTCTAAATAGAAATTATTACTACTGTCATTAAAATCCAAATTGAACAGTGCAAATCTATAAATTATCTTATTTTGTTCTAACCTTCATATTAAATAAACTATTAACATTTATACAAATTATCTCTTCCTTCCCTTTTTCGATGCACCCCCACCCCACACCCAGGTGGGGGGTTTTAGGTGGGGGAACCTCCGTCCATGCCAACGATACATGGGGGGGGAGCTTGCGATATTCGTGTGTGTGTGGTGTGCGCTGACTCTCAGCTTTTTCCTTGGGAAAAACTAAGTAAATATATAAACAGTGCAACTAAAGTTAGAAATCTCATCTCCTCCTACAGTTTTGGGTCTAAAGCTTAGCCCTTTTGGAATATGAAAGAGCACTGGGGTCTCCACAGGGCCTCAGTTCTGTTTTTTTTTTAAATTTCGGCTTTTGAATTTCGTGAAATTCAATTTTATTTTGTAGAGCTTATAGCTCCTCCCCTGGTAGAAGTAGAGAGTTGTGGATTGTTGTGTCGTATAGACAATTTTGAGACGTATCCATTTCCAGGTATGAGAAATCTGTGTGTCGACCATGGTCGTAGCTACACGACCTCAAAGACAAAAGTGAGTGATTTTATAGGTGCTGGGGGAACCGCCATAGAAGGAGTTGGGGCAGGAAATGTGGTACGTGCTAACTGTTCTTAAATGTGGAAAATGTGCCCGCATCTTTTTGACCTGATGACTTTCCCTCCTTAACCCAACCATTTTGCCGTGAATGCCATTTCCGTGAGAAAAAATTACAAAAAAATTTCAGGTCGGAAAAATTTTGGGGCTGAAATGCAAAAATTTGACATTTTCGGAATTGCGTAGCTCAGCTTGGTTTGGGTCTATGAAAATCATACTTGTATGGTCTTGTAGGGAATTTTGGGATCTTTCACGTGATGTGGGTCCCGTTTTGATCAGAGGGTTCCAGGGTCCAACCCCGGGTCCACGAACAGAGGTCAACTTCAACCCCCATTTTGAGGGGGGTTAGGGGTCGAATTTCGAAAAAAATTTACCATCACAATGAGTGCCATAAGTGTGGCATGGACCATGTCCGTACACCACTTTTTTAGACCAGTTCGACATGTAAAATCGACCAAAAAAAGCTGTAACGCCATTTTTGGCCAAAAAATGAACTTTGAAACGCTTGTTGAAGGAAGTTTCCTGGGTCCTAGGAACTTTTGACCTACACCATTCTCTAGAGAATCTCGGAGTCTTTCTGACGCATTATTTCAATTTCCATTTCGGAGGACCGTGAACTCTCACGAATTTTCAGAAAGATACGTCAACTTTTTTTTCACCAAAAAACACCCCCCCCCCCCTGTATCATCGGGGGGTTAACACTTTTTTAATTTTGTGATAGATTTTTGTGTTAGGAAGGCTTGTGTTAGGAAGGCTCGTACGTTTCAAGTATTATCACTAGGGCTGGGACAATATGCCCTAAAAACTATAGATCCCGAAAATATCATAGACGAAACTAAATGAAATGATATCGAATACTATGTACCGCTGGTTTAGAACCATTCAATACTCTTTAGTTCTCTCCGTCTATAACATTTTAGGGATCTATAGTTTTTAGAGCATATTGTCCCAGCCCTAATTATCACCTCTTCCATCCGTGAGCTGCTTGTGTCCCTTTTCGTCACATTCATTGCTAAGAGACTGCATTCAAGAAGTAGGTTCTCTCTATTTTTGCCGAATAATAGTGATTGAATTCATATTTATAACCTTTAAACTCTAATATAATAATTTCGTAAAAAAACATTTAATTGAATCTGTTGAGGCTTGATTAAAATTAAATGTCCTAGTGCTGAACAAAATTACGCTACTGACAATAATAATTTCTAAACTTAACTAGGACTAGCTGTACCATATATTTTTACGACTAGTTATAAAAATTTAAGATAGTTTGGTTGAATTAATTAACGATATAACTATAAGCAATTCATCAAAGTTACTATGAAATATTAAATTAAATTTGCGTGCCGCACGTTTCTATCACGCCAACACATAATCCATCCGATATCAAACTATACAATTGATATCGTCTCGCTAATTTATAATTTCGGTTATCTTTTCACTAAGCAGCGGGCTGCACGTTTCTGTCACGCCAACACATAATTCCATCCGATATTATACTATACAATTGATATCGTCACGCTAATTTATAATTTCGGTTATTTTTTCACTAAGCAGCGGGCTGCACGTTTCTATCACGCCAACACTTAATTCCATCCGATATTATACTATACAATTGATATCGTCATGCTAATTTATAATTTTTGTTATCTTTTCACTAAGCTGTGTGCCGCACGTTTCTATCACGCCAACATATAGTTCCATCCGTTATCATACTATACAATTGATATCGTCATGCTAATTTATAATTTCGGTTATCTTTTCACTAAGCTGTGTGCCGCACGTTTCTATCACGCCAACACATAGTTCCATCCGTTATTATACTATACAATTGATATTGTCAGGCTAATATATAATTTCGGTTATCTTTTCACTAAGCAGCGGGCTGCACGTTTCTATCACGCCAACACAAAATTCCATCCGATATTCTACTATACAACTGATATCGTCACGCTAATTTATAATTCCGGTAATTTTTTCACCAAGCAGCGGGCTGCACGTTTCTACCACGCCAACACATAGTTCCATCCGTTATTATACTATACAATTGATATTGTCAGGCTAATTTATAATTTTGGTTATCTTTTTACTAAGCAGCGGGCTGCACGTTTCTATCACGCCAACACATAATTCCATCCGATATTATACTATACAATTGATATCGTCACGCTAATTTATAATTTCGGTTATCTTTTCACTAAGCAGCGGGCTGCACGTTTCTATCACGCCAACACATAATTCCATCCGATATTAAACTATACAATTGATATCGTCACGCTAATTTATAATTTCGGTTATTTTTTCACTAAGCAGCGGGCTGCACGTTTCTATCACGCCAACACATAATTCCATCCGATATTATACTATACAATTGATATCGTCACGCTAATTTATAATTTCGGTTATTTTTTCACCAAGCAGCGGGCTGCACGTTTCTATCACGCCAACACATAATTCCATCCGATATTATACTATACAATTGATATCGTCATGCTAATTTATAATTTTTGTTATCTTTTCACTAAGCTGTGTGCCGCACGTTTCTATCACGCCAACATATAGTTCCATCCGTTATCATACTATACAATTGATATCGTCATGCTAATTTATAATTTCGGTTATCTTTTCACTAAGCTGTGTGCCGCACGTTTCTATCACGCCAACACATAGTTCCATCCGTTATTATACTATACAATTGATATTGTCAGGCTAATTTATAATTTCGGTTATCTTTTCACTAAGCAGCGTGCCGCACGTTTCTATCACGCCAACACATAGTTCCATCCGATATTTTACTATACAATTGATATCGTCACGCTAATTTATAATTTCGGTTATCTTTTCACTAAGCAGCGTGCCGCACGTTTCTATCACGCCAACACATAGTTCCATCCGATATTATACTATACAATTGATATCGTCAGGCTAATTTAAAATTTCTGTTATCTTTTCACTAAGCAGCGTGCCGCACGTTTCTATCACGCCAACACATAGTTCCATCCGATATTTTACTATACAATTGATATCGTCAGGCTAATTTAAAATTTCTGTTATCTTTTCACTAAGCAGCGTGCCGCACGTTTCTATCACGCCAACACATAGTTCCATCCGATATTTTACTATACAATTGATATCGTCACGCTAATTTATAATTTCTGTTATCTTTTCACTAAGCAGCGTGCCGCACGTTTCTATCGCGCCAACACATAATTCCATACAATAGTAAATTCTACAATTGATATCGTCACGCCAATTTATATTTTCTGTCATCATTGTGCTAATTAAGTTGCGTGACGCACGTTCCTTTCATGCATCACATAATTCCGTTCAAAATTATATTATAAAATTAATATATCGTCACGCTAATTTATATTTATATTTCAATTTCACTAACTATAGTGTACTTCCCATAAAAATAATGGGTTATCAATAGTAAAAGAAAAAAATAATATTAATTAAAAATATATATCTTTAAAGAATATATTTGATTCAAAATATTTGAGTTAAAAATATTTGAGCCAAAAATATTTGAGTCAAAAATATTTGAGTCAAAATATTTGAGTTAAAAATATTTGTGCCAAATATATTTGAGCCAAAAATATTTGAGTCAAAAATATTTGAGTCAAAAATATTTGAGTCAAAAATATTTGAGTCAAAAATATTTGAGTCAAAAATATTTGAGTCAAAAATATTTGAGTCAAAAATATTTGAGTCAAAAATATTTGAGTCAAAAATATTTGAGTCAAAAATATTTGAGTCAAAAATATTTGAGTCAAAAATATTTGAGTCAAAAATATTTGAGTCAAAAATATTTGAGTCAAAAATATTTGAGTCAAAAATATTTGAGTCAAAAATATTTGAGTCAAAAATATTTGAGTCAAAAATATTTGAGTCAAAAATATTTGAGTCAAAAATATTTGAGTCAAAAATATTTGAGTCAAAAATATTTGAGTCAAAAATATTTGAGTCAAAAATATTTGAGTCAAAAATATTTGAGTCAAAAATATTTGAGTCAAAAATATTTGAGTCAAAAATATTTGAGTCAAAAATATTTGAGTCAAAAATATTTGAGTCAAAAATATTTGAGTCAAAAATATTTGAGTCAAAAATATTTGAGTCAAAAATATTTGAGTCAAAAATATTTGAGTCAAAAATATTTGAGTCAAAAATATTTGAGTCAAAAATATTTGAGTCAAAAATATTTGAGTCAAAAATATTTGAGTCAAAAATATTTGAGTCAAAAATATTTGAGTCAAAAATATTTGAGTCAAAAATATTTGAGTCAAAAATATTTGAGTCAAAAATATTTGAGTCAAAAATATTTGAGTCAAAAATATTTGAGTCAAAAATATTTGAGTCAAAAATATTTGAGTCAAAAATATTTGAGTCAAAAATATTTGAGTCAAAAATATTTGAGTCAAAAATATTTGAGTCAAAAATATTTGAGTCAAAAATATTTGAGTCAAAAATATTTGAGTCAAAAATATTTGAGTCAAAAATATTTGAGTCAAAAATATTTTTGACCGTTGCGTGAGCGTGCACGCCAATTCTTTTTTTCCGCATTTTAGACAGTTGCGTGAGCGTGCACGCCAAGAAATTCCACTTTTCCATGTTTTAGTCAACTTAGTTGCGTGGGCGTGCACGCAAATTCCATTTTCCGTGTTTTAGTCAATACTAAGTGACGTGAGCGTGCACGCTCACGTCACGCTCACGTTTTTTTTCCGCATTTTAGTTAGTGCCCCAAGTTACTCCCACTGTGACATATGTACTAGCTACCCACAGCCAACAGGCGACTCAAGTTATTAGTTATAGAGTACTACCGATGTCAGTTAAGCAAATTAGTTGGCTTCTATTTTAAATGGTCCACTCGTCCACACATTCTGATAGCTATATACCTTAGCCATGTTTCAAAGTGTGCACTGTGAACAAAGTCGCCAGTATAGCCTATATTGATACGTATCTAAAAGATGAGCGGCGCACCAGATCGCGGCGCACCCACCATACGTTCTATTAGATAGATCATAGGTAGATTGAAAGATGATTTATGATAGGTACCTATATGTAGAAATGTAGTGAATTTGATATTTGTTGTTTCAAATTTATGACTGATACCTAGTCTGATGGTACCTGAATGATGTGAATCCACAACCAGTCTGTATGTTTATTTGGTTTACAAAATTCCAATTACTTTTCCAAAAAGCTGAAAGAAAAATCAGAAAAATACATACCTTCCTACCTATTTCATGATAGATACTAATATAGCTATTCGAATGAGCCACCAACATTTTTTTTATTTACCTAGCCACCAAAAATAGAAAAAAATAATGGTAAGTTGGTAACATTATAGTTATACTAACATAGGAATACCTAAATAGCTAAAATCCAGTTAATCCACAGACTTTATTAGTATAATATTATTTTCGAAGGGGAAAAATTCCACTGACAAGTGGATGGAATTTACCATGAAATACAGTCTGGGCATTATACCAGTCTGTATTTGGGGCACAAAATTCCACTTGACTTTTTAAAAGTTGAAAAAATCCACTAGGCTATAAATTTCTATTAATTTGGCTGATCCAGCAACTTTTTTCTAACTTATCCACCAAAAATTAATGGTAACATAGGATTATTGGAATAAATGGCTATAAAAATCCACAGACTTTGCCAGAATATTATTTTCAAAGGGCAAAAAATTCCACCGACATGTCGGTGAAAATTACCACAAAATACAGACTGGGACATTAATTGAGTCAGAGAGATAGATATTCGCAGTCGCTAGAGTCTTGACTGACTACTAGGTATATTGAATTTTCTTCAATAGTTTTGAATTCATTCCTACCTATGATCTATCCAGAATGCAGGAACTGGTAAAGTGTTCTCCAAGATATCCTACATTTTGACTTATGTTCATGTTCTCAGTAAAATACATGTAAATGTAGAGGAAATTATTGATTGTTTGTACAGAAAATGTTAAAATGTCATATATTCTGCAGACTGGCTAGTACCTATACAAGCTATATCTATTTACCTGAATTTTACTTCGATTATTAAAAGAGATCTCTGTATTATTGTATACAAAGTATGCCAGTTAATCTGTTGATGCCAATTAATTGACCCTCAGCCTTACATAATAAGTTACATTTGTAAAGGTCAAAACTCAGATATGTCTAATTGGCTTAATGCCAGTCTACAGAATATGGGACATTTTTAACATTTTCTGTAATAACAGTCTGAACAGTCCTTAGTTTTCTCCTATATTTGCATTAATTTGACTGAGAACAGAAGCCAAAACAGGAGATTTTTTGGAGAACAGTTTACCAGTTCCTACAGTCTGGGCTTAATGTTTTGATTTAATTTAATTTCTATGTTCCCATGTTAATTTGGCCTAAAATTTTAAGAAATGAGCCAAAATTGACATGTCTCAGAATCTTTAAATTTTGGCTTGAAATTGGCTAACAATCTGCCAGTCTCTTGAACATGGCATGATGATTATTCAGATTATATAAGATGCATCTTGACAGTTTCAATATATTTAGGTACCTATTCTCATGTAAATTTTGGCACTAGCTTTATTTAGAGTCAACATAGTTTTAAAATTTAGATAAATGGAGCAGTAAAATTAGGTTACTTTCACTAGAAACCTTTCTTTGACTGACGGAGGTCGCTTTTCTTTGACGGAGGTCGCTTTTCTTTGACGGAGGTCGCTTTTCTTTGACGGAGATCGCTTTTCTTTGACGGAGGTCGCTTTTCTTTGACGGAGGTCGCTTTTCTTTGACGGAGGTCGCTTTTCTTTGACGGAGGTCGCTTTTCTTTGACGGAGGTCGCTTTTCTTTGACGGAGGTCGCTTTTCTTTGACGGAGGTCGCTTTTCTTTGACGGAGGTCGCTTTTCTTTGACGGAGGTCGCTTTTCTTTGACGGAGGTCGCTTTTCTGTGACGGAGGTCGCTTTTCTGTGACGGAGGTCGCTTTTCTGTGACGGAGGTCGCTTTTCTGTGACGGAGGTCGCTTTTCTGTGACGGAGGTCGCTTTTCTGTGACGGAGGTCGCTTTTCTGTGACGGAGGTCGCTTTTCTGTGACGGAGGTCGCTTTTCTGTGACGGAGGTCGCTTTTCTGTGACGGAGGTCGCTTTTCTGTGACGGAGGTCTCTTTTCTGTGACGGAGGTCTCTTTTCTGTGACGGAGGTCTCTTTTCTGTGACGGAGGTCTCTTTTCTGTGACGGAGGTCTCTTTTCTGTGACGGAGGTCTCTTTTCTGTGACGGAGGTCTCTTTTCTGTGACGGAGGTCTCTTTTCTGTGACGGAGGTCTCTTTTCTGTGACGGAGGTCTCTTTTCTGTGACGGAGGTCGCTTATCTGTGACGGAGGTCGCTTTTCTTCCATGTTACAAACCAGTCTGCAAAACATGCACAATCAGTCTTCAAATATTCAATTTTTGGAGCAATTCTTTCCAAAAGATTTTTAAATTTCTCTCTAAAATGGCCAGAAATCTCAAAACGCTCTCCAATAATTACATGTAAACATAGGAATTGATTAAGAAATTGTCACCAGATAATTCAGGACACTAATTTCAAGGCCATAATTGTCACCGGATAAATTTCACAACTTCATGCATCTTTTGCAGACTGTGTTACAGAGTATGTCAGTTAAAGCCAATTAATTGGCTTAAATTTCAAGAGGTCAAAATTCAGATATGTCTAATTGGCTTAAAATTTTGAATTAATTCCTATGTTCCCATGGATGCAGGAGGTGACTATTTTTTGACGCAGGAGGTGACTATTTTTTGATGCAGGAGGTGACTATTTTTTGACGCAGGAGGTGACTATTTTTTGACTCAGGAGGTGACTATTTTTTGACGCAGGAGGTGACTATTTTTTGACGCAGGAGGTGACTATTTTTTGACGCAGGAGGTGACTATTTTTTGACGCAGGAGGTGACTATTTTTTGACGCAGGAGGTGACTATTTTTTGACGCAGGAGGTGACTATTTTTTGACGCAGGAGGTGACTATTTTTTGACGCAGGAGGTGACTATTTTTTGACGCAGGAGGTGACTATTTTTTGATGCAGGAGGTGACTATTTTTTGACGCAGGAGGTGACTATTTTTTGACGCAGGAGGTGACTATTTTTTGACGCAGGAGGTGACTATTTTTTGACGCAGGAGGTGACTATTTTTTGACGCAGGAGGTGACTATTTTTTGACGCAGGAGGTGACTATTTTTTGACGCAGGAGGTGACTATTTTTTGACGCAGGAGGTGACTATTTTTTGACGCAGGAGGTGACTATTTTTTGACGCAGGAGGTGACTATTTTTTGACGCAGGAGGTGACTATTTTTTGACGCAGGAGGTGACTATTTTTTGACGCAGGAGGTGACTATTTTTTGACGCAGGAGGTGACTATTTTTTGACGCAGGAGGTGACTATTTTTTGACGCAGGAGGTGACTATTTTTTGACGCAGGAGGTGACTATTTTTTGACGCAGGAGGTGACTATTTTTTGACGCAGGAGGTGACTATTTTTTGACGCAGGAGGTGACTATTTTTTGACGCAGGAGGTGACTATTTTTTGACGCAGGAGGTGACTATTTTTTGACGCAGGAGGCGACTATTTTTTGACGCAGGAGGTGACTTTCTTTTGACGCAAGGTACACACGACACTTTTTTTTCACACCTGTTACACCCCTATTTAATTATCTCGTCTATTCTTCTATTAGCAACATGTGTAGAATTTTAAGTGCACTCTCCTGTTACAACTTAAACTAATGCATTGAGTAGAAAAATAGTGCTTAAGTCAGAGTTCAGAGATGGTTCCGTTATTTGATCATGATGGCCATACTTAAAAAGATGATGATGGGTGGTTATTATATACTATATTATTCAGAGTCAAAATCCTTGCTCATTCACCAGTGTCATTGTTTTCAGTCCTTTGACCAATGAGATATTTTACAAAGTATCTCAAATGGTCAGATAATCCAAGAAACTTTAATAGATATTTGAATTTAAAGCATATTTTTCCCATACTGTCATGCTAAAACTCAATAATGTTTAGGACATTAAATAAAAATTTGCATAGTATGGAAGTGGCTAATATCACTCCTATTTATTTAGATAACTGGTGTTCTATCAATTATCTACCTATGTTCTTGTGTTAATTTTCATATTTATACAGTGTGATCATTATTAAAAAATTATACATAGCTAACTCAAATTGTGAGTTTGTTTATGATAATCTGTATTCCTCCCTCTGGATATTGTTACTAACTAGGCTATTTTTATATATGTTCATGAATTTGTTTGTTATATATGTCAAAACTTTTGTTTTTCTTTTCAGGATTATAATTATTCAATACATTCCAAAAGGAAACTAGTTTAAGAAATTTTGTATGTATCAAACAATCAAGGATATTCAGTTCAAACTTTAACATGTCTTTAGATGATGAAGAGGACATGATGCTATTCAATATGAAGTATAAGGTAAGTTCAGCTCTCTTTTCAATCTTAAATAAAATAATTGATACAATGGAATTTACTAGAGATGCACCGATACCATATTGTTAAATGATACCAGTACCAAGTCCAATACCAGTTTTTTTAAAGTATGATATTCACAAGTGTTACTTGCTCTCAGTGTAATAGCTATAAATTTCATTTGTTATATTATTTTTGTTATTGCAATTAGCTAAAGTGTACCTAGTTTTGAACTACAGTGTACCTAGTTTTGAACTACAGTGTGCCTAGTTTTGAACTACAGTGTGCCTAGTTTTGAACTACAGTGTGCCTAGTTTTGAACTACAGTGTGCCTAGTTTTGAACTACAGTGTGCCTAGTTTTGAACTACAGTGTGCCTAGTTTTGAACTACAGTGTGCCTAGTTTTGAACCACAGTGTGCCTAGTTTTGAACTACAGTGTGCCTAGTTTTGAACTACAGTGTGCCTAGTTTTGAACTACAGTGTGCCTAGTTTTGAACTACAGTGTGCCTAGTTTTGAACTACAGTGTGCCTAGTTTTGAACTACAGTGTGCCTAGTTTTGAACTACAGTGTGCCTAGTTTTGAACTACAGTGTGCCTAGTTTTGAACTACAGTGTGCCTAGTTTTGAACTACAGTGTGCCTAGTTTTGAACTACAGTGTGCCTAGTTTTGAACTACAGTGTGCCTAGTTTTGAACTACAGTGTGCCTAGTTTTGAACTACAGTGTGCCTAGTTTTGAACTACAGTGTGCCTAGTTTTGAACTACAGTGTGCCTAGTTTTGAACTACAGTAAGCCTAGTTTTGAACTACAGTGTGCCTAGTTTTGAACTACAGTGTGCCTAGTTTTGAACTACAGTGTGCCTAGTTTTGAACTACAGTGTGCCTAGTTTTGAACTACAGTGTGCCTAGTTTTGAACTACAGTGTGCCTAGTTTTGAACTACAGTGTGCCTAGTTTTGAACTACAGTGTGCCTAGTTTTGAACTACAGTGTGCCTAGTTTTGAACTACAGTGTGCCTAGTTTTGAACTACAGTGTGCCTAGTTTTGAACTACAGTGTGCCTAGTTTTGAACTACAGTGTGCCTAGTTTTGAACTACAGTGTGCCTAGTTTTGAACTACAGTGTGCCTAGTTTTGAACTACAGTGTGCCTAGTTTTGAACTACAGTGTGCCTAGTTAGTTTCGAAGTATGTATTTTTATTCATCTGTTGATTAATTACAGCAATATCAGCTGTCTAGTTGAACATAAATTTACTATTATAAGCACTAAATGTAATTATTCAGTGAATTGTTTATAATGTTCGTTTCAATTTTCAGAAACACTGTGCGGACCTGATTTCAAACCAGTTCATAAAACCATTGGAATATCCCTATTGAATTCTGGTGATTGGGATGGACATAGAGGAAGGGGCATACGCTCCCACACCTGAGCATGGTCATGAGCCTCTATAGAATTCTGGCGATTGGGATGGACATAGAGGAAGGGGCATACGCTCCCACACCTAAGCACGGTCATGAGCCCCCCCCCTGATCACGAGCCCCCCCCCCCCCAGGTCATGAGCCCCCCCTGATCACGAGCCCCCCCCCCAGGTCATGAGGCTCCCTGATCACGACCCCCCCCCCCCCAGGTCATGAGCCCCCCCCCCCTCCCTGTTGTTTAATCCTTATTCAACATAGTTAAACAAATGAAGAACTATGTACTTGGATAGAAATAACTGAGAGTTGCTAATGTAGTTTCACTAGTTTGTTGTACTGCACACTTAATGATTGATTTATGACTGGCAGGGGAGTCAGGGGGATTAAATAATATAGGTAAATATGTAAGGATTAAAAACAGATGGCTCGTAATCGGGGGGGGGGGGGGGTGCTTATGACCTACACCCCCGAGGAACGCGTTATCAAAGTTGGCGATCTAATCTCTTACTCTTCTCCCAATTTATATTTGTAAGTATGGTTACATTTTTTATTATTAGTAACAAGTGGTACTCATTTTACAAACTTTGACAATCAGTTAGAGAGGGAAAATATATAAGTAAGATTTACAATGTATAGCTTTAGTTTGCTTACCAATAAATGAATTTAAAGCTATCTACTTCACTTTTATAACCTCACCACTACTCTTTACAGTCTATTATATCGTAAATGGAAAAAGGAGATGGTGTCCCTTCAGCCCTGAACTGTTGTAGCTAATTTGGAATGTATTATTTTACCATGTTTATTTTTATTAACGCTACTTGCAGTTTTGGAGAATAGCGCAAAGTTATATTCATCAACTGCGAGGTCTTAGATTTTTGTATTAGGAAGTCTTCATTCCCCAACATCTCCTTCTTCCATCCACCATCGCCACAGGTTGGCTTGTGACTTTTTCGTCACAATCCTTGGTAAGTGGCAGCATTCACGGAGAAAGCTTTTTTTCATTCATTAGTATTGTCACTGACGGTGGCATGGTGACATTGTTTATAGACCACTTTTCTTTCTGACTGATTCTTTCCAGTCCCTTTTATTTAATTTCCTTTTGATGTAGCTAAACGATATGGCCTTTTTTTTCTGAAAAAGACATTTAACCCCTACTAAATAAATTTTTCCCTAACTTGAACGTCAATCACATTAATTCAAATAGCTATTTAGACATCATGATTATTTTTTACCCTCATGGTAGAGATTGACTGGAATATTGCTGCCGAATAACGTCACATCATAATATGAAGTATATATGCGTTAAACCACGTCTTATTTTTTATAGTATGAATATGTGCGTTCATATTCAGCGCAGTATTGGCGCAGTCAATATCTGCCATGAGGGTATTTTTCTCTAGTGTTTCACGCGTGGCCACGGACGCTACGCGGTCGCGCATTAGTAGTTAGGACGCGCGTGTCTGCAGTTTAGGGTAGCGGCCCCAGTGTAGTTCAGTGCAGTGGGGGGACGTAGAATGAGGTCCCCAAAAGCGGACAAAAATGCTCTGTCGCGGCCCTATCGCGGCCTTCTGCCTGCCATGATGCCGGCCCTGCGCGCCCCACCCGCTGCCCCTATCCTGCACCGAATTTTAACTGGGTAGTGGAGAGCAGCTAAATTTTGGCTTAACCACAAATAGGCTAATAACATGAATGCATACACGAAAAATAAATTAAAAGAAACTTTGAAGAATTTGCCTGAATTGTGTTCTTCTTTGAAAGATTTCATCTATCACTATCTGTGGAAATAATTAATGCAGAAAAGCTACTCTGCGTATACACTATACAATCACTAATAAAAAATAGTGACGAAAAGAAACATTTACTCCGGTAACTGTATTCCTAAATAAATAAAGATAATGAAGAGGTAACTCTAAAGAACTACTATTTGAACAACTTAAAATGAAAGTGACAAATGAAGAACCATTTCACTGGAAAATCTAAAAACAAAATGGAGGAACTTCGCATAATTTAAACCCTCGCAGTAGTCTGTTAGTGGGTGTTAACTTAGATCATGAATATATAAATAACTTTATAAAAATAAATCTAAATGACCTATAACAACCATTTGAAAAAATTCTTATCGAGTACTGTAAGATTTCGACTTCTAAACCACAAAGCGAAATGAATGGAAATATAGGTTACGTCGACTCGAAAATCTAATATCTTTAAAATGGAATTGAAAATTTAGCAATAAAATAGGAAATATAGAATCCGTATGTGACGATTGCAATCCAGTTTGTTCATGTTGTTACCTATTATGAAATCATATCTAGTTGATTAATAACTTTTATTTGGTTTCCATTACTTCGGAGAAACTGCAATACCGCCTGGAATTTGGGATAATCATTAATTTAATTAATAAAACTTACTCTTTAATCAACTTTGAACAAATAATAGGTTTCGTTTTATCGTTCGTCTAAATTAGCAGTAAAATAACCATACTAAACTTTTTCCTGGTTTTAAATAATAGGTACTAGTTAAAGATATTAAAACTAATTATTTAAAATTCTAAATAATAGTATAATTTCGTTACATATTTCATAATTTATTGTTTGATAAGCCAGATGACATTACTACTTTGTATACTACTGAATGGATTATGCCTTCCATAAAGGCTAATATTTTATACTTCTAGTTGTAATAAGGATGGTGAACGGGATCAAATAGAATCCATGAGCACTATTTCGAATATCTTCAAGCATTATAATCGAGAGATTTTCTTAAACTAAATTATTATTTAACACCATACTTGAGACTTACAAAGATAATAAGGAGTTTTATATATCTATATATTCTTAGATAGATTACAGATGGAGCTTTTTATTATATTTTACCATTTAAGTTTTGTTTGGTGCCGTTTTCCTTCAGCTTTCTTTTGTATCTTTTCTCAACTTCCTCCTCTTCTTTCCTATTCCTTCTGACTTGCTATATCCATGGTAAGCATCCTAGGGGTACGGTCATGAGCCCCCCCCCCCCCCCTCCCCTGTTTTTTTAATCTTTATTTACCTAGCTAAACAAATGAAGAACTACTTAGATTGAAATAACTGAGAGTTGCTAATGTAGTTTGTTGTATCCGCTAGCTTGTTGTACTGCACACTTCATGATTGTTTAATGACCTAGCAAGGGGGTTCGAGGGGTGGCAAATAAAGATTAAAAATATATTTTTACCTATATAAATAATATAGGTAAATAAAGGTTAAAAAAACATGGGGGAGGGGCTCATGACCGGGGGGGGGGGGGGGGCTTATGACCTACACCCAGCAACCTAATGGCTAGAGCATGGAGCGTAATTTCAGGATCCCCTCTTCTACGATGTCTTCTTATGAGACATCTTCTTCGTTGTGAATAGGGAAAACTTTGGAACATCTAAAATAATAATAGTAATCGGTCAATCGTGTTGCAACGTCTTTGGATCTATCATTAGCGTAACCGTCGATAGATAACATTATATGCAGTCTTATAAATAATTTTATAATGATAGGTTAATGGCTCGTGTTCGTATATGGGAGAAAGCTTTATCCCCATAATGTCAATAGTGACAAAAATTTTACTTTACTGTTTATAGTAAAGCAATCTAAGTAAATACACCAAACATTAAAACAGTAGAGTTTACATTCCATCATTATCGAAGATACCTTGAAGAGGTAGCTTCCTCTATAGGGAGAATTAGGGGAAGGGGGAAAATTTCACCCGAAATGAAATATACAGCCAACAAATGATTATTTTTGTAGATTTAATAACCTAATATTCAGT